>MQRK01245933.1:0-15193 GCA_001938485.1 Girardia tigrina
ACACGATTAATTAAACATTTATTTAATATCGACAATCAATTATTTAAACAAATATATTTTTTTTAAGATTTAATTAATATTTGAATTTTCATTAATTAAATCTTTTCTCGACACTACACATAATGTATTTTTATCCAATAAAATTATGAGAAATTAAAATGTAATATTAAAATTCCCCATTCATTGTTTTTTTATATATGAATATTTATTCAAAAGCATTATTAATCAAAGAAAGATGACCTCTGAAAATTGTTGTGAAGAATTTGTTTGTGTTTTAAATAAATGTTTGCATTCAAATTTTGATGTTGTTAATATTAGCTATTTAAAATCTTTTGTAATGTTAAAAATTTCTTAGTTTGCGGAATCATGAATACGGTCCGTATTTTTATTTTTTTATTTCCCATTTTTGTGTATCTTTATCTAGGTTTTTAGTTGTATTGAAAGTTTGAAAAATTTCAATTGAAAAAATAAATTATTGAAAAATTAAATTTTAAAATAATTTTTAAATAAATTATTTTTAAATAATGTTTTAGAATAAATAGAAGATATCAAAAATTTAATTAAATGGAAAATATATTAAAAATTGAAATTCGAAAGCCAATTGAAAATGTTTATTACTTTCGACGGTTTAACTGTCATCGTCAGAACGCATGATTTTTCAAACGAAATTTACTTATATAGTGCAGTTAATGATTATGTAATCAATACGTAAACAGTACATCATTTAAAAACTCTTAACATAACATAATAATAAAATACAAATAAAATAAATAATAAATATAAATAAAATGATGATAGAACATAAATTAAATACATAATAAAAAATTATAAATGTAAATAAATTGCAGAATGTAAATAAATAAACTAACCATATTGCACACTCAAGCAAATTTGGAGTCACAAAGATCGTCACCATCACTAATCTTCTATCTTCTGTTATACCCAATCGTCCTTTTCGATGCTCGCGATCAACACAACATATCTTAGAAGCTGTAAACTTGTATTCATCCCCATCGACATCCGAAATGTACATTGGACACTCTTCGTGATTAACCCCATAGCATGTACTTGTTTCTTTCTTAACCCTATCTCATCTACCAGTTTTCACAAAGAAACATTATCGAAAGTCAATTACCTTAGAAACATCTTTATGAAAGAAACTGGACTTACTGCACTCGGCGAGATCCACTCACAAGCAATTTTTCACTCGATTTTGATTAATAAAAACAAACATGTTTTAAATAAACTATCTACATATTTTATTTGAATATTTTAATTTAGATTTTTTTATTATTTTTGTCCGAGTTTTAAAATTTGAAAAACTTTAATTTATATTTTTCAGTTCTTATTTTTATAATTGCAGATTTTTTGTTTTTTTCAATAAATTTTTAGGTTGATTTTGTAGTAATTAATTGGGGAACGGATTTTTCTGTAAAAACCGAATTAAGGATTTACCACTCTATTTAGGAAATTAACTGAAATCTAGCCTTTTTGAAAACATCAACCATCAGTTGTATTAATTATTTTGATTTTTAATAATCGAACAATATAACAAAGCCATTCCTTAGTGCCAACTGAAACAACTGAAAAATACTATTTAAATCGAAATTTGATAAATGATGAATTTGGCTGGGGTTTCTTTTGCACCCCCACCAATCAATTGTTGTCAGTTGTGTATTTATTATTTTGACTTTTAACTAACTCTTTAACCTTTTTTTTCAATTTTTTTCGTCAAGAGATGGGTCACAGCACTGGAAATAAACAATGGCGATAAGAAAGCGGCATTGGAACGTGCGATGGAAGGAATCAATTGGGAGAATACACCAATTGTTAACGAGAAAGAATGGAAATTTATCGAGGTAACATTTATTCATTGAAATCATAAAATAATATTGATAAAATGTGGACGCGCGCAAGATTTATATATATATATATTTTATATATATATATGTAATTTATTTATATTACTTATATTATATATTATTATATATATTGCTGAATGATGTATTTGATAACTTGGTACCGGCTGTCCCTCGCGTAAGCCAGCGCCAAGCACAGCTTGATGCGACACTCCTGGTCGGTGCAGACGCTCAACAAGTCGCGCAATTAGGAAAATTTTATTAATAAAACATTCAATTATCTTTTGTCATGTATCACAAAAAAATCCTCTCACAAATTACACTTCATACAGTTTACAAACCAATGACAAACAAGCTCACTTGTACTTACATGACCCAAAATAAACATTTTCAAAAATAGAAATCGAGATCTCGTTTTCAATTATGGTCAAGTATAATTGAAAATTCTTCCAATAAAGATATTAATGATAATAGGACAATGATAACTTACTTGAAATAAATACCAAAGCAACAACAGTAGATGACCAGATAGACGACTCGGAGAGGAAAATAAACTTTATATTTAAGTACTTAGTACATAGATACTAAAGCGGAACCTCAATTCAGTGATGGAAATTCGGTGAAAGTGAAATGACCAAACAATATAAAGAACTACAATTAGCTCCGAAATATCAATAAACCTTTGAAATAACATGAAAGACACTAAATACTTTTTCAACACCATGTATTTTGGAATCAACAATATAAATTGCGCCATCGACAGATGAAATAATCACAAATAATTGACAGCAACTCTATGGAGAGAAGATAAAGAACACGAAAAAGAAGCTAATTTAGTTAAAACTAATTTAGTTAAACTTGATTAATTAAATTTTATAGCTAATAATTAAACTGAGAATAGTTGATTTGAAATTTGGTTTCGATGTTAATTTGAATTTTGATTCTTTAATGATTTAGCCTGATATGTGCTATTTTGAATTTAATATTAATTTGTGAAATCTGAATCAAATTGAAAGTTTTTGTTGAGTTTCGATGGATCTGAGTTCTTATTCTCCCGATCATTGTTCAATATATATATATATATATATATATATATATATATATACTTATTCTCCCAATTATTGTTCAAAATATATAAATATATATTAATTATATATAGGAGCTCCTGGAGCTCCGAAATATCAATATACCTTTGAAAAATGGAAAATTTCTTTGGAGAATCCAGTAAAAACGTTGAAATATCATTGTATACATTGAATAAAAATGTTGTTTATATAAACACAATTTGCTAAATTATTTAATTGTAAATTTATATTAAAATGATTAGTGACGAAATCTGGGGAAAATTATACCAGTAAGTTTTTTTTAATGTTCCTTCGTGCTTTTTCATTATTATAATTTTTGTAGACGTTATCAACCAGAAATACAATATTTGGAAAAACTTGGTGCCATAATAGAAACAATGTGGCGGTATTATACCGACAATTATGTAGAGAAAGAGAATTCCTCAATCATCGAACTAGAGAATTTTGGAAATGAATATAAGCGTAAAATTATTTACATTAAGCGAAATTTATTTTCTTTACAGTTTTTGACAAATATGGCCATAAATTTAAAGATTGGCCCAATAGGAAAAAGGTGTTAGAGCAGTGGAATAAGGACAAGCGAAAAATTCCCACTGCTCGCGCTATAATTTTAAATAAAACTTTTATAGAAGTGAGACCATCGATTGAATTAATTTGTTATTATTTATTAATTAATTTATGATTATTTATTAATTAATTAATTATATATCTATAATTTATGTTTATTATATATATTATATATATACTCAATAAGAAAAAATGGAAACACTTAGAATTATATAAGTAAAATATAAACTTGGCATTTTATTAAAAATGATTGAGCGAAACAATAGAAGATATAAAGAAATTCAAGTTTTGTTTTTATGTTTAAAACCCTAAATTAAAATTGTTATTAAACCAAAATAATTTATATTTGTTGATATATTATCAAATAAAATTTTTTTATTTTTTTAATTCGGCATGGTTTAAATTGTTTTTTTGATATTGCTAAATTCTAATTTGCATTTTAGCCTGGGGAAAAGGAAAATAATCCATTTGATGAAAGCACGAATAATCAGGGTTTTAAAAATAAGACTGAAGAGGTACAGAACAAGAAGAAGCGAAAGAAGCCAAAGAAAATTAAAGAATTGCAAATGTCAGCTTAGTTTACCTGAATTATTTTTAAAGAATAAATGTGCAGGGTAGAGGCGGCAAAATCAGGAATTGAAAGCGCTATATTTGATATTTTTAAACCGTAACAATAAAGTGAAGGCAATCCGTCAGTTGCAAAAAAGGAGAGGTAAACTTTCGGAGACGTACATTAATGAAACATTGTCGGGAAGTAGATTCACGTATATGTCACCATAAAATATCATTTTCTTCAACAAACGAAGAGATTATCGCCGACAAATTCAAAAACGAAATACAGTACGACTTGATCAATGAGAGGCTGCTTCAATTAAACGGACAAGAGAAGGTAATAATGATCACTTCACCATCTAATTGAAATTAATATGAATTATTCCAGACGTATGAGGAGCGATTCAAAGAAATGTGAATGTCGAATATTGTGTTTGTGTGGTACAAATTGCCAATTTATTTACAGGCTCGCCAACAAAGAAATGCCCCACAAGACAGAAATTGAGGAACATTTTGCCAACAAGAGTGATGATCAGCGCATTGAATTGGGAATGACAGTCATGTCCACAATCGCGTCCTTGTGCAGATACGAGATTAAAGTAGTTAAAATTGGTAAATTGATTTGATTCCAGTGTCAGCGAATACGCGACTTGTCTTATGATTCCAGATGCGCGATAGAGATGCCGTAACGTTCACAATTAACTGCCTGCTGTATGTGCTAGAAATATAGCACGTGGCCATCGAAGGATCAGGTGGAACTGTGGACTCGGTAAATCAAATCTCAATGATAATTACAGTTATTGATTGATTGATTGTATAAATCATCTGATGAACTTGTAAAAATGAGACAGTGTGTCGAGGAATCCGGATACTCTTACTTCCATAAGAAAACGTAAACAGTAATTATCATTGCTTTGTTCATCCAATAGATCTTTTGTATGTTTGTATTTGTTTGTATTGAAAATATCGGACATCATCGGTCCTTCAAACACCCAGTTCTATTAGCAGTTTATGCCTTGTCCAGATTATCAGCACATTTTTTAAATATTTAAACATATGAGATACAACTAGATGACGACAGGATCTTGTAGTGATGTTCTATGTTAATTTAAGTATGTTGAATTTAGAATGGTAATTCTCTACCCAGGTTAAAATTTTAAAAATATTATTTAGTTAATTGTATATATCAAATACAACCCACCAGTGTAAAATATAATAAAATACAGTGTATTGTGTTGCCTGATATATCGTACAACTCTACTTAGAGCATAGTATAATTGTTTGAATGTTAACTCTCACAGACTCTTACCTCTCTCCTAATTGACCAGACATGAACATAAACTAATGTGTGTGACCGATGGATTTCCATTGGTTATCTTTTATGTAAATTTTTTTATATGAATTGATTATTATTTTGTTTAAATCATTACATAATTTAATTTAAATAATAATTTATTACATAATTTAAATCCATATATATAATTTAACAATACAAAAAACAGCAACCTATGGGATTTCGCGTATGAGATTCAGTTAACTAAGTCAGTTTCAAGATAGCACTGAACTATAATTTTTCTTTAACAATATTTGCAATTCGAGTCCGCTATATGAGCTGAACATTCAACTGAGATTCAACAAGATTCGACATCTCTGATGACGGATTATTTTCACGATGATCTTCTCTTCGATAAAATTACAAGTTATTTATAAGAAGTTATTTAAATCGTTTTTGTTTGAATTTTTATAGAAATCCGTGATGTATTTGTTTATGGTTCATGCAAATATTTAAATTTATAATGTATTTGATACAAGTTGAACTTTTTTGCAAACTTAAAGCAACTAAACATATAAAATCGTTTGTCTCAAAATACAAAATTAATTAAATCTTTAACAAATAAATTGTTACCTTCTCCGCTACAGTACATAAGAGAAGTATATACGTGAATATTTTTGTTGTCTTTTTTCTTAGTTAAATAATTCCCCCAGAAACGCAATATTAATTATACTTATTATTTCTACATTTAATACTTATACATAAATATTATTTTATTTTATACAATGATTTTCAGTACAAATTGTCATTCTAAAATTAAATATTTATTTACATCTAAATTAATATTTCAAATTGATTATTTGAATGGATGGTGAACTCCAAAAAAAATTAATGGACAAGAAAATTTCGTTTTGATATCTTTTTATTTACTCTATATAAATATTATAGTAATGTGTATATATAAATATAATTTTCTTTAAAAAATTTTTTATACTTTTTTCTTCCTTATTATATCGCTAAGAGAATTCAAAAATTAAACATTTTGATTCAATCACAAATAATATTTTTTATGATTGAACTTGCTCATTTTGTCTGTCATATTATATTATTCATATTAAGTCTTCATTATAACTACTGAAGAAAGCGTAATATCACATATTCTTTTCGAAAAATTACTAATAACTCCAATATTTATCTCACAACGTCCTAAACAACATCTCGAACATAAAAGAAATATTAAAAGAAACTTAATTATTAGCACGTTTAGGACACCATTGTGAATCAACAACCACAAATTCAAGAAGGGTGGACTATGGGACGATGACAGTCTTGAGGGTCTGGCAAAAATCAAAAAAACACTTATGTGGAGTCGAGATCATAGATAAATTTCATATAAAGAATTAATAGAATATTTAATTTAATATTAAACTTAGATGTTTTTTGGTATTTATCGGTAATTATTTTTATTGGAATCGGAAACAGAAAATCACTTAACTATATAAACATATTTTTAGGTGAATTAACAAACAGCAACCGCAATTATTTCGTATATGGGATTCCGTTGACCAAGTCAGTTTAATGATAACACTAAATCATAATTTTTGAAAACTATTCGCGATTAGGATCGTCAAGAGATGGGTCAAGGAACTGGAGAACCAATGCGATGAGAATCAATATTTTGTCAAGGGGTCGATGAGGATAACATCGATTGATATTTACATCATCATTGACATTATATTATTCAGCTGATCAGGTGGTTCAAATTGAAAGATTTACCGGAAACAATTAAGGATTGTGATAAAAAAAAAGAACCAATGGGATGTCGTGTATGCGATTTCGTTGACCAGGTCAGTTTAACGATAAAACTAACCTATAATTTTTGATAACTATTCCCGATTAGGATCGTCAAGAGATGGGTCAAGGAACTGGAGAACCAATGCGATAAGAAAGCAGCATTGGCATCTGCGATGGAAGGACTCAATTAGGAGAATACTCATATTTAAAATAAGAAAGAATGAAAATTTATCGAGGTAACATTTATTCATTGAAATTTCAAAATAATATTCATAATATATGGAGGCCCGCAAGATTCTTGAGGGGGTAGAATAAAAACGCTTCAATAACAAAAAGATCATATACTTTTAATGAACTTATTTGTTTATTTATTTTTTATTATTATTTATGTTTAAGCCAATTGATAACAAGAACAAATGGAAATTTATCGTGGTAAAATTTATTAATTGTAATTTCAAAATAATATATTGATAATATATGGACGCCGCAAGATTTTTGACGGGGGTAGAATAAAAATACTTCAACAAGAGAAAGATCATATAATTTTAATGAACTCCAAATTTATTTGTTTACATTAGGATTTGGCGAATTCATAAATTTTTGAATATTCGGAGATTAAAATATTTGAAATAGTGACAATCAGAATGTCCGTGGATTGGATGCTGACTCTGACAATAAATGACAACAATTCCTCACTTCTTTTAGTTATTATCCTGAATTAACTTTAATCTTACTATTTAAAATGTTTTGTCAAGGGGTCGATGAGGGTTACATCGATTGATATTCACCATTGACATTATATTATTCAGATGATCCGGTGGTTCCCATTATGCGATTTGCCGGAGTCAGAAACTGATTTCGAAAAAAAGAGAACCTCCGGAATTTCGTGTATGCGATTCCGTTGACCAGGTCAATTTAAACTTAGCACTGTCTTATAAATTTTGTGTAACAATATTCGCATTTAGGATCGTCAAGAGATGGATCACGGCACTGGAAATAAACAATGGCGATAAGAAAGCAGCATTGAAACATGCGACAGAAGGAATCAATTGGGGAATATTACTACTCTAAACAAGAAAAAATGGAAAATTATCGATGTAAAATTTATTCATTGAAATCATAAAATAATATTGATAAAATGTAGACAGAGTTGATAATATTTGGACAGGTTTGAGTAACTGTTAAATGTTCATAATAATTAATTTTTTAATATGTTAAATGATTAGCCATAAATTCATTTGATTTAAAATATTATTTTAGTAAAAAAATTATTATTTGAAGTACAATTTACGAAAATGTAATTCAATTGTTATTCTTTGAAATACAAATTGAAATGGTGTTTAATGTTATTTCTTTTTTTTGTGAAACATTAATAAAGATTTTAATGTTTTTTTATTATCAATATTTCTATTTTAAAGCATTTTAAATACCATACAAATTTTAGATACGATTTAAATACAACAAAATAATTTACAATATTCAAAGTTTTATTATTATTACGATACATTAATGATAAGTCTTAATATTTATTACTATTTACATAAACTGTTTATTTATTAAATCTTTAATTTGCAGAATTTCAACCTGACTTTAAAATTATGTTTTTTTAATTTTTTAGAATAACTTTTAAAATTAGTACAACATCCACTGCCCTCGGAATAATTGTTAATTTTGATTCTTTCAATGCTCCTTTAACTAATAAATGTGCAGAGTCGTGAAATGCCGAGCAGTAATTACATCAGATTTGGGCAAAGTGCAGCCGGTTAATAGCGAAAATCAAATTAATTCACTAAGAGTACTGAAAGAAAAATTGGCGGAGACCATTGCCGCCAATTATAAGAAGGAACATCTCATTGAAAGTAAGTCCGAGTATATTTTTATTATCAAAATCGATTTCTCTAATTTCAGCAGAGGCGGCCTCGATTGCATTATTTTTCCAATTCGAGCTGCGGTGGGACATGGTAGGTCACAAACTATCTGAACTGCGGAATGGTGCGGCCAAAGAAATGATTATTTGATTATTTATTCCAATTAATACTCATGTGAATTTTTCCAGACGCACGAGGATCTCTATGTCGAAATGTGAGTGCCCTTTATTCGATTCTTTGCAGGGTGAACAACGAGGCAATAATAATGGAAAATATGCCGCACTCCAACCAATTAATTGCTTTTTTTAACACAACTAATGCCATTGCCACGGATGTTGAACCCATAAAAAGGGCAATGCGCATTATCACCAAGATAGCGCTGTTCGGCGTCGATCGCCCCCGAAACAATCCCATGGGTAAATTCATTTGGTTTAGTGCCACAAAATATGTGATGATCTCTCCTGATTTCAGACGACGCCTCGAGGGATACGATCAACCACACCATCCCAAAGATAGCGCAATTCAGCGTCGATCGCCTCCAAAATACAATGGATAAATTAATTTGGTTCAGTACCACCAAATATGTGATGATCTCTCATCACTTCAGATGACACCTCGAGGGATAGGATCAATTATACCATCAACCAGCTGATGATGTCCCTCAGTTTTGAGTGATGATCTATGGAGAAAATCAGCCGAATGAAGGAAAACCGGTAAGAGAATGAAGAAAAATAATTATAATTGTGTAATTATTACATAAATTCTAGAAAACCTTGGTCGCATTTATAAAAGCTAATAAACCTTAAGCAAAGATGTTATTGTCATTTCAAACAAGGACAATAATATTCAATAACATTTTTGTGAGGACAAACATGCAAATAGTATTGTGTTTGAAAATAAAAATTGTCACTTATTTTCTATTGTCTGTATTTCGTGATAATTATCGTTTATTTATTCGACTAGACTGCGATAGATTATGAGATCATTAAAAGATGGTCTCCTAAGTGTCATATCAATATGTAGAACCCTATATATATTGCTAGTCAGTCTGCATTCTGGAAAAGAATGAAAAGGTACCCCAAATTTATAACATGGATTAAATAAATATTAAAAAAATGCTAAGACACAAATATTTTAAAATGAGTCTTATGACTACTAAAAATAAATTACTACTAAAATGTTAAATTAAAGTACAAAAAGTATTGCATAATCACTGCCGCTAGGGCCAATGGACGAATGACACCATTTCAAGGTTATTATCGAATTTGAATAAAATATATTTTGTAGCCATTTTGAATTTGAACAGTTGTTTCCCCATATCTTAAAATTGACATTAGGCTCTGTATTGTCTATTTATGATTTCTAAATGATACAGAGTTTATTGCTCACAACCATGTACGCCAATGCTGTGAAAGATTTTCTATCTTAATGTACCTTCACCTAACCATGGTGTGATCGGGAAATTATAGATTTGTATATAAGCTAAACAGGGGCTCTATGCATGTAATTCGTCACGTTGAAACTTAGAATTGCTATCGAAATAAATATTAGAAACTTTGATTGAGAAAAAAATATATTTATAATATTATATTTATTTTTAATAATTATTTTTATGATTGAACTTGCTCATTTTTGTCTGTCATATTATATTATTCATATTAAGTCTTCATTATAACTACTGAAGAAAGCTCTATATCACATATTCTTTTTGAAAAATTACTAATAACTCCAATATTTATCTCACAACGTCCTAAACTACATCTCGAACATAAAAAAATATTAAAAGAAACTTAATTATTAGCATGTTTAGGACACCATTGTGAATCAACAACCACAAATTCAAGAAGGGTGGACTCTGGGACGATTACAGTCTTGAGGGTCTGGCAAAGTTCACAAAACACTTATGTGGAGTCGAGATCATAGATAAATTTCCTATAAAGAATTAATAGAATATTTAAGGGTTAAGAAATCAAGGGTAAATTGATTTGATTCAAGTATCGTAATTACGCAACACCATCTTTTGATTCCAGATGAGCGATCACGAGATATTGTGAACTTCACGCTCAACCGCCTGATCTATTCGATGAAGATAGAGCACGAGAGTCTGATGACCATAAATAAAACTCTGAATAAAGACTCGGTAAATTGCTCCTTAATGATAATGACAATTATTGATGGATTGATTGTAGAAGGTTGATCAAGAATTGCTAGACAAGAATATCCCGTATTGTCACTACAGATACTTCTATTCGGAAAGTATCTATACATCAATCAATAAAAGGAATCAATATTTTAAAACATATAGACCTGAATGATCTGAAGATGATGTACTGTCTGTTTTATTCAAAATTAAAAGTTTGATGAGTTTTTCTTTATTTACTTATTTTGACTATTGTTATTTGGATTGTTATTTTAGATTGTTACTGGATTGTTATTGTTATTTATCATAAAATGAATCAGATTCGTGAGGAAATCTGGGAAATATTATACTAGTAAGTTTTTTTTAAGGTTTCTTCGTGTTTTTTTATTATTATAATGTTTTTGTAGTTATCAACCAGGTAAAAACACTACGGGAAAACTTGGTGCCATAATAAAAGCAATGTGATGGCATTATAGCGGTAATGGGATTATATATGTAAGTAGAGAAAATAAAAATATTAAAGTAAATTTATATATAGTTAATTATATATGACTAATAAAAGATACTAAAAAATATACATCATTTTACGCATCAAAAAAGGGTTTAAGAAATTTTTATTTTATAAAAAATTTTATTTATAAAAAAGTAAAAAATAGAAGAAATATGGATCGCATTTTTAAACGCCATTGTACATTTTAAATTGTTACGTATTTTTTTTATAAAATCATTAAAATTTTTGATTTAATCTGTATTAAACATTCCTTTGTAATACCATGCAATATCGATAACGTGAATATCGACACTGAACGCTCGTTCTATCGCAATCGTTGATTTCGTGAATTTCCGATCAGTCCAAGTATATTTCATCATCAAATTATCAAATCGTTTTTCCGCAATTTCAGAAGAAGAAAAACTGAAGCAAGTATTTGAATATGAAGTTCAGTGGGACTTGGTCGTTCAGAAAATATATGAACTACAGAATAATGCGGCACAAGTAATGATCGTTATCGATTATTTATTCCAATTAATACTCGTGTGAATTAATCCAGATGTACAAGCAGCGATACGTCCAAATGTGAGTGCCATTTATTGGATTTGTGTCGCATAGCTAATCAATATCTTTGCAGGCGTGACAGTACGAGTGTTCCGCACAAGGACCTCGTATTAAAATTCTACAAAGAAAGCAAAAAAAATAATGACATTGCCGAGGCTGTTGAGGCCAGAAGAACGGCAATGGGCATCATCACCGTGATTGCTCAATTCGGCGTCAATCGCCTCCGAAATAATCCCGTGGGTAAATTCATTTGGTTTGGTGCCATAAAATACGCGCTGATCTCTCGTGAATTCAGACGACACCTCGAGGGATACGATCAACTACACCATCAACCGGCTGATGGTGTCACTCGTTTTTGAAGATTTGATGATCTATGGTGAGCTGAATTTATAAGCACCCGTGAGAGAATGAAGACAAATGATTATAATTGCGTATTAATTATGTAAATTCTAGAACACAGGTTTGGCCTTTTTAAATGCGAATAATCCTCCAATGAATGCAGATAATTACTGTTACGAAACTCATGTAAATATTATTGTTTATAAAAATAAAAATTGTTACTCTTTCTATTTTCTAAATTAATTTATTTATTTTGTGATTATTTATGAATTAATTTGTGAATATTTATTAATTAATTTGTGATTATTTATGAATTAATTGCAATTAATAATGCGAATTATTCCAGACGTATGAGCAGCGATATCTGGAATTGCGAGAGCCCTTTATTCCATTTGAAATTCGCAAATCATGAAAATTATTTTTCATAAATTATTCGTGATGCAAAATATTTGGATATTTTATTGTATATTAATTCATGTAGGAATAATTATTAAGAATTAAACGGATATATTAACTCTTTACACCTTGATTGTTTTAATCTCTAATTTAAAATAGATACGAATCAGTTAATTTACAAGCGCGAAAGTTAATTTAAAACGTCATCAAAAAGGTAAAAACGAGTTAATATTTTGAAAGATTGTGCAAGTGAATGTTTTCAAAAAAATTATTTACTAAACTAATTATTTAATTATCAAGAAATAGGAGCGAGTTGTCTCTATTGTCTCATTAAAAACCGGCAGAAAATTTACTGTACAGATCATCAAATGGTATGAAAGGTTAAACGTACAATAAAAAGAAAAGCCAATGAGGAAAACCACCAAAAAATTGAAGTAAAAGTTCATTGCACAGAATTTTAAAGTATTCCTTGAATCTAAGTGTACAAACATCAGAATGCTCACGCGATTCCAAATAAAAAACCAACAAGCATGTAAGTAATGTTGTCAAAAAATCGTTCCATTGAAGTCACAATCGACTATCATATTTTATAATGGATCGAACGATCGGTAGTTGTGCAAGAGCGGGCGCAGCGAAGTGGCCGCGGCGGGCTGGCGACAGGGGGTGGATTGCGGGACGCGGGAAACTCAAAATGTGACGCTCACCGCTGTCAAATATGTCAGCTAGCATAATTTCTCCTTTCTCCTCGAAGCCAAATTCGATATCTTTCTCTTTTATAACCCGTGACTTCGGCCCGATCAGGGGTTTCTCCCGTCTCTCTTGCTGATCCAATTCGATTCTCCAATTCCTCGTCTAAAAAATCCGAGTCGTATCGCGTTTTTAGCTGCATAAATATTCTGACATTTCTAATACAAATCTGTTCATCGGCCACGCCACTGAGATGAATATCGAGTTTATTCTCTACAGTGACATCGATTTCGTCTTTCAGTGAATTGTCTTTTTCTAAGTTGTTCGGTTCGGTGGTTGTTACAGTTTCCAGTTTAAATGTCTAATCATTTACCAACTTTTTCAATGACTCCACTTGTTCTTTGAGTTTCATGTTTTTATTAATCATTTTCTCAAATTTATCATCTAGTGAATTGATCGAAGAATCAACCATACTTACAAAACCGACTTCAGACACGCCATACAATTTTAGGTTTGGTAAATTCTCAGCTTCATCATTCATTGAATTTGCAGTTTGATCGATATTTCTTTGGACTATTGCGGAGAGACAAATTCAACGCTCGGTCTCACACAGTACTGTTTCGGTGTCGTTATTTTGATTTTAAATGCCACATATAGTTGGGAATTCCCGGGAGGGAAAATGGAGAAGGATGAGCTTCCCGACCATTGCCTTCGACGGGAAGTCGTAGAAGAAATTGGACTTGATATTTTCGAAAAAATATCAAAGGATTTAAAAACAACAATTGAAGTTGATGGTCGTACTGATCACTATTTTACTATTGATAAAGTCTTTTATTATTGATCAAGACTGATATTTTTTGGCATTATAGCGACAAAATCCTATATATGAGCACATCAATACAACAATACAATATTAATACAAATCTTCCCAGACGCATGACACCAATTCTCATTTTGGAACAAATGAAAGAAAAACTGTCACACGATATATGGAGGACATATATCGATCCACCAAGTTAGTGCACGTATATTTCCCCATTAAATTATCAAATGAATTTTCAGCAACAGCGATTATCGGCAACAAATTCAAAGACGAAGTGTTATTCGATTCTCTCGATATAAAAAAATATTAAATTTTAAAAAATAATTTTATTTGAATTTTATAAAAATATTAGTATTTGAAAAGATAGTTAAATTAGGAAAAAAGTAGAAAGTTTAATATAATATCGGGAGAGCTAGTTAGTTGAATTCGCTGATCAAATTTAAAAAATTATTTGGAATTGAAAATTCTAAAATTAATTAGAATGATAATGAAATATTTCAAATTGGAATTTTAAAATATTCTTTATAAATTCATTTGGTTTAAAATATTATTTTAGTAGAAAAATGAGTCGATCAAAACAGAACAGATAAATCAGTATTTTAAAAAATAATTATTTTATTTGAATTTTATTAAAATATTTATTGAAATAAAATATTCGTGAAATAAAACGATACTTCGGTAAGGTGAATGAGTCGATCAAAACAGAACAGATAAATCAGTATTTTAAAAAATAATTATTTTATTTGAATTTTATTA
>MQRK01245937.1:23329-36906 GCA_001938485.1 Girardia tigrina
GCCGGATTCTTTAATTTTCTCAAATACGTTATGTATTCTTTGAAGATGTTCTTCTCTATCTTTTGCAAAAATCAAAATATCATCCAAATATACGACTGCTTCTTTCCCATTCAAATCTCCTAGAATTTTCACCATGAATTCTTGAAAGGTAGCTGGAGCCGCTGCAATTCTAAAAGGCATTCTTTTAAAACAATATTGACCATTCTTTGATGAAAACGCAGTTTTAATCTTTGAATCTTTTTCTAATTCAACCTGATAATATGCATTTCCCAGATCGATTGTACTAAAATATTTTGCTCCATTCAACGTGTTTAACATGTCATCCACATTTGGCATTGGAAATGCCGGTCTTACCATAATTTTATTCAACTGTTGAAAATCAACACATACTCGGATGTCTTGTTTCTCTTTTTTCCATACACACACCAGAGGGAAGTTCCATGGAGAACTACACTTTTCAATTATACCGTTTTCTTTAAAATTTCAAATGACATCATTTAGTTTCTCTTCAAAATGTTGTGGAAGTCGATAAGGCTTCAGTAAGACTGATTCTCCACGAGTTTCTATTTTGTGTTTCGTTAAGGAAGTTTTCCCAACATCCCACTTGTCAGTCATGAATATTGATTTATATTCTGTTAATAATCTCATTAGTTCGTTGTCAACTTTGGTGTTAAATATTTCTTTAATTCTCTTTAGTCTGTCGTCATCGTTGGACTATCTCTAATCATCCATATGTTACTTGAATCTATAATTTCCTTCTTTAGTTTTATTCAAAATTTGTCCAAAAAGTCAACTCCTAAGATCATTTCTGGATTGAGTTCTTTGCCTACATAAAACTCTACAATTTTTGTACTCCTTCAATTATTACTTTTAATTTAACAATTCCATAATTTATAAGTTCTGAATCATTTGCACAATGAATGCGTTTACTCGTTTTTTCTAGCTGAACATCTTTCATATTTTTAAGTATATCTGCTTTAACAACATTTACTTTGGCACCGGTATCCAAAAGACATTCAACATTCATATTCTTTGTATTAAATTCAATGCTTGGTC
The DNA here is from genome assembly GCA_001938485.1 of Girardia tigrina. Taxonomy (NCBI): domain Eukaryota; kingdom Metazoa; phylum Platyhelminthes; order Tricladida; family Dugesiidae; genus Girardia; species Girardia tigrina. Next base: position 24,386 of record MQRK01245937.1, read on the forward strand.
TTCCATTCAATTTGTCATATCTAATATTGAGCTTTGATATTTTCAACATTTCTTCCTGTTTAAACTTTTGCGATTTTGTCTTTATCTCCTTATCAAAACAGTATGTTTCAAATTCTTCTTTCCAACAATCTAATTCACAAACTTCGAGAGGGGTATCTTCTAACACACAATCACACATACAGTCATACATACCATTACATACACAATCACATACACACACATTTTTACTTTTTAGTGAAGCACACTGATCACCTCTCCTTGTGATCGTGCATCCTCGTTTCCCTGGTCTTTCTGGTATGCTTGTCTATTATCTGTAAGCATTCTTTGCATGGAGTTTTCTTCATTTGATCGTGTTTCTTCATATTCGTTGTAATCGTTTTCATCATGCATTTCTGCAATATCATATCTTCAATTTTGATGCCTCTAGTGATTTCGTGGGTTATTTGTTCTTATTTTGACTCGGATCCATCAAATCTTTCGTGTCCCATAATGTTCGTTGTCACATGAGCCGTGGTCGCCATATTAACAACATCAATATGAGGTTTACAACATTTATTAATATTACAAGCGCATTCACTATTTGACATCTCTCTTGAACAATATTTCTTTGATTTCAAACTAATTATTTTAAATAAATGAAAATCTGTTAATGAAAATTATTAATTATAAAGAATCTAATTGGTTGAAATTAAATCTAAACATTTTTAAAAAAAAGAACATATTAAATTAATATATTAAAATTTTAAATTACATTAAAAAATAAATAATGCATTCAAAAATTATTTTAAATCTTTTTACTTTATTTTAAATTAAATTATTTTTAATTAGTAAGAATCAAAGAAAATATCAATCATCCATCCGTGCAGGAGAGGCACAATCCGAATCAACATTCTACATGCACAATATCAACACACAATTCGAAACATTCCTCACACATACATTTGATTAAATCCGCTTTAATGACATGCACTCGGGCTCCTGTATCTAAAAGGCACTGAACATTTTTATCTTTTATACGAAATTCTACACTTGGCTGTCCTTTCAATTTTTTATAATTTAGGTCAAACTTTACTATTTTTAATATATCTGTTGTAATATTTCTTTTCTTTCTTTCTTTTTCAATATCCATGATATCACATTTTCCAATATTTTCTTTATTCAAACTAATATCTTATTCACACATTTCTAGAGGAATATTTTCATACATACAATCAAACATACAGTAACACACACATTCATACGTACAATCAAACATACATCTGCATTGACTTTCTAATGAAGCATATTGATCACCTATCAATGTAATCGTGCATCCTTGTTTCCCTGATCATCTCTGAATTTTTTGTAACCTCTGGGAAATTCCTGTATTTTAGAATCTTCTTTTCTTTTTGTTTCGTCGGTATATCCCCGTCTTGAAGAGTCATCTCTTCCATACAATTCATCATCTAATTCGTCCAATTCCGCTACTGAATATTTCCTATTTGTGTACGTCGGCCGGTCTCTATATATTTGATTCGAGTAATTTTTCCTATCATTTTCCCATCGATTTCTTCCATTATCTCCTTTCTTTTGCTCGCGTTCCTTAAACCTATTCTGGTTTTCATAATATTGTGTTCTTATGTGTCCTTTTTTATTGCAATGATTACATGTTACATTTGGAAAATCTCTTCTAACATGTCCTTCTTCATGACATGCCAAACAAGTAATGTTCCTGATTTTAAAGTTTCTTCCTGTATCTTTTGGAATTTCTCTATTCCGCGGTCTTGTTGTCCTCCTTTTATTTTCCTCTGTTTTCCATTCATTTTTTCTTTTTGTATTATATGCTGCTAATGGTGCGTTTCTCTTCTTGTTCTCATGTTCGAACATTCTTGTTTGTATTTCTTCAATCTCATCAGATTTCATGATATCTTGAATGGCTATGTGTTTTTGTACATCATCATCATCTATCAAATTAGAATATTCTAAATTCCATAGTTCTTTCTTACCCAACTTTTTTTCTACCAATTTCTCTATTAGTTCATCTGCCTTTCTAAGTATTATGTTGGGATCGCTGGAGTCAATTCTCGAATCTAACATTTCTTTCATTAAATCTAGTCTGGTTTTTTCCTTGAAGAACGCTGCTCTTAACTTTTCTTCACATGTTTCACCGAGTCCTGTTTCATACTTAATTATTGTGTCCATAGTCATGTATGGCGTGAATAAAAGAATTTTTCTTTCCTCCGAAAATCCCATTATCTTATCGTATCTGTTGAAATTCTTTATAAATGCTTCTACTTTTCTCTCAGATCCCTCGAATCTTTCTGGACATTTGATGTTCGGCGTCACGTGATCGTGTTTCGCCATATTAAGAACACCAATCTGACTTTTCATATTTTTATTTACACAACAATTTTGACTGTCCTTAAGACAAGCTTTCGAACGATTGCATTCTAAACTAAAATGATTAATTAATTAATTCTTATTATTTTTTAGCAAATGGAGAAATAAATATTCTATTAAAATATTTACTCAAAACTTATTGGATAAAAATTAAAAAGATTATTAATTATTTTAAAAATATTAATTTGATTTATTTATTAAAAATAGTAAAAACTAATTAACTTATTTAATATTGTAAAATTATTTGAAATTAAAAATAAATTTAAACATAACATATTTTTAGATAAAAGAATTCAAATATTAATCATCCATCGAGGTAGGAGAGGCACAATTCTAAATCAACATACAATATTCAAACACAAAACATCAAACATTTAAAATATTCCTCACTGTATTAATTGATTTCTTTTATAATTTATATAATTATAATTATGTCTGTTCGAAAATTGTTTATATTGAGAAAAAATGTGAAAAGTTTTAACTAAAGATAAAAAATATAGGCTGTGTCGTAAAAAACGGCGTTTTCTCTGAATCATCGTGCATATGGGCTGTGTGCAATTGGAGGAATTTCTTCAACACCACTTACCGACATTTCATGGAGAGAAGATGAAAGGCTCTGTTGAAATATGTGTATGGACCTACGATCTATTCTAGAGAAATGAGAGTGTTTATATTACTACACGTATTTAAAAAACGCCGTTTTTACGACACAGTCTATATAAATTGTTGCAAAAAAATGACTCACTTGAAATTAACAATATAAACTTTAAAATGATATCATCAAATATATTTCGATTTTTGGAGGAACCAATATTTAGAGCTGTCTTATATTAGCCAGAAGATTGCTACTATGTGAAAAAGTCACGGAGAAACAACTACTGAACGACATCAGTTCTAGAATCACCATCAAGAAAGAGAAAGACGACAAAGACAAAGTGAAACTCGTGATACACGCCAAGAGAGAAAAGGAAGACGATTTTAATGAGTTTCTGAAAAGCATGAAAGTTCCCAGTGATATCGAACATGAAAATCTGCAAATGATCATTACGAGAGACGAGATTAAATTTAACGTGAGAAAAAATCAGGCTTTCCCCTATCATTCATGGACATCCCACCGACACTACAGTGCGCAGCCACGTTACTGTGAACTCTGTTAATTCTACCACCACTCACAAAAGAATGATATAAAGTTACTTAAGCTTGATAATTTAGAAAAAGTATATTTAAATTCATAATTTTTAAAATATAATTTTAAATTAACAATCAAAATAAATGAAAAACAATATTTTAATTTTAACTAAAAAAATAAAGTTATAAAGAAAAAAATTTTAAATAAATCTGTTAAAAATCGATTTAATAATAATATATTTTATTGCTTGTCGTCCATAGTGAATGCTCTCCGAACCTTATTGATGTCATAATTCTTGATTTTTTTACAATTTGTTATGTTTTCTATTTTTGCATTTCTTTTACAACCACGATTTCTTTAGGCAATTACACATCCATCTTTTGAATTCTATTTCCCCATCTGGAAACAGTCTCAGGTGGAACATCAAGTAATTTGGTTCTTATTGCTACAACTAAATAATTCCTCTATGATGTATTGACAACAAGTTTCCCATTGTTCCTTCGGAAACATCCAATTGGGATTTGATATTTTTATACTATTTTGAAAAGGAATTTCTCATTACTTTTCAAATTATTTTGATGATTTACATTCTGAATATGAGTTACATTTTTATTATATTTATAACTAGTCAATTTATCCTCTCCGAAAGTGGTAACATCCAATTACTTTCGAAGAGTAAACCGACGTGGCAATCTTCAATGTTTGAAGTAGCTGAAAGTAAATATGGATATGATGGAATCTATTCCCAATCATATCCAAATTGTATTCATACGCTAAATGGTACGAAAGAATTATGGACAGTTGATCTTGGGATGGATTATATGATCAGTCATATTGTAATATATAACCGAGAAGATTGTTGCAGTGAGAGATTGGTGAATAGTTTAGTTAGTTTGTACCCCAGTGGAACGTCAACCCCATATGTTTGTGGGACCATCACTGCAGTTCAAAGTATTTACAATATCAGCTGTGACCGAGCGATCGGGAGGAATGTCACAGTTTCTCAAACCAATAATTTCCTTCATTTCTGCGAACTTGACTGTTATGGAGGTAAATATTATTCTTTAACATGATATATAAATCGTTATTTTCATAATAATAAGTTAAATAGAAAGTAAAAGTATTCAGAAATATTCGCTACGTTTATGAGTCAAGACAAATTTTTATAATTTGTAAAATGACTTCTATCAAACATGAAGAGCACATACGTTTACTAAAAAATCATTTCAACTGAGAATCATTTGAAAAATATTACAAAAAAATTAAATTTCCGTTACACGTTAGAACGCTGATGAAGAGAATTCTTAAGTAACTCACTTGAAATTCTTAAGTAACTCATCCTTTGGCTGAATCAGAAATGCTTCGTCAACAGCGTTGTGCAAACAAGAACATCTTTTGTTGTTAATCAATCCTCAGGTATTTTATCAAGTTTATTCTTTTTTTTGGTCTCTTAACAATATTTCGATAAATCATTAGTGTCATTCGGGAATGTAGTGACTATTATTATTACACATCAAATTAAATTAAAATAAAACAATTCGATTTAATTTAATTACAAAGAAAATCAATATAATTTCAAAAAATAATTAAGTCAACTAATCGAATTGAATTTACAAAAAAATAATTGATTAAATCAAAATTTTGAATTGATAACTGTATTCAATTTAATTATAAAAAATCAATTACAATCAATATCAATATTTATAAATATTCACATATATAAATAAATTTACATATATTTTTTATCTACAAAACATTAAATTGTTTAAATAGGCAAAAAAACATTGTTGTCGCGAAGTAAATCGTTAATAACAGTTTCAAAAGTCTTTTTGTATTTAGTTTTTAATTTTGGAAAATGTTATCTTTAACAGAACCAGTTGGAACTATAGCCGCGTTGTATTCTTTTATTCCAAATTGGATTATTTTAATTATCATCACACATTTTCCAAATCTGTTAGTAGTTCTTGTTAGCACACTATAGTCATATTTTTCTATTTTAACACGAAAGAAAAACAATTTAGTTTAACCGGGCCTTATTGGATTTTTTTCTGATAGGTTTTGGATCATTATTGAATATTCGGAGTTCTTTCGGAAATCAGATTTATTTCTTAAGATTTAACTGTCCGTCAATGACAGTAGGGTTCGGTGTTCCGTTTTTGTCAATTATGGAGATTTGTCACCTGGATAATCTCAACAATCTGGTTTTCAGAGACAATCAAATCTCGGGCCTCCCTGTAAGAAACATGAGAGAATTTTTTTAGAACATTTACGATCTCATACATGTTATATCTAGTGTTAGGAATTAAAAATGCTATGAAAATTTTTGAAAGTTTATATTAAATATGTACAAATTAAAATTTATATATTAAATATGTACAGTTTGAAAAAATTAATTACTAAAATTATGAAGATCTAATTAAATTTTTAATAATTAAATTTTTTTGAGTGTTTTGAATATAATATAAAAAGTAAAATGTATAATTTTTATATGTGGAACGATTTTTAAAAAATTAATAAAATTAAACGAAACGATTAAATATTTTAAAATGTTATCGTAATTTAAAACTGATTTATAAAAGTAATTAAAAAAATCATATATGAATATTTATAAGTATTTTTATTTATATCGGTTTAAGATTTATAAAACAAATTGTTTCTCAAAAAAAAATAATAAGTTTGTTTAAATACTAATATTTAAACAAACTTATTATTTTTTTTTTGTTTTTTTTTATTTTTATTATTTAAACATTTTTTGTGTGGTATAATAAAATTTTTGATGTCTGAAATAACTCAGAGTTATAATTCCGATGATGTTCCAAGAACCTCTAATATCTGGTAAATAAAATTGAGATTCACGTTCAACCTTTAAGTAGTTTGCTGAAAGTTGAAATTAGCCTAATTAATGTTACATTAAGAATCTTCAATAGATTCAAAATATTTACAACCAAATATCGGATAATCAGTATCAATTTATAAAAACCCCAAGAAATGATTGATCTATATTTTAAATACTGTACAAGGGACAATAAGGCACAGTCTTTAATCTGGTGGTATATAAAACGTCCAGGGGAGAAGGTAGATGTATCTAATATTTTAATGAGCTTAAAATTTTATTTTATGATGTTTACTAAAAAATACTCAAAATACCTTAAAAATTAAGAATTTTTTAAAAACTTTTCGACCAAAATTATAATTAATTTTCTAAGAAAAAAAACATGAAAAGTAATTTTCTAAAAACTTATATTTGAGATATTTATGTACAGAACTTGTAAAGCTAAACAACAAATAACAAACAAAATATAAAATTCTCTAAACATAATTGGATTTGGAAAGTTGATATTTTCTTTTGGGATAACTTTTAATTAATTATTATTTTTTTCAAAATATAAAACAATAAAAAATTATCATTGCAATAATCATTTATTAAATTTAAGAACGGTTTCATTATAAATAAAACATCTTCAAGTGTGTGGTCCGTCGGCAATGGTCCAAGATTTTGGCACAAGTCGAATGAGTAAAGTTGTGAATGATTATAAATGTATGGTACTGGAACGAGGAATCGGTCAAATACGACATTATTATGCGAAAACATCCGTGGTTTAAACACAATGAATTCGCCATTGGTTGTTGCGGCTTTGTCATCGAAATCAGAATGAAAACCTTCACGCATAATCACCTCTAGCTGGTCAAAATAATCCAATCCATAATTTTAGAAAGCTTCATGCTCCAGAGTGTTTCTATTCTTTTCACGATTTGCTGCCTCTGAAATGTAAAGTAAAAGTGGTGTTCAGTCCACTGTCACCAGGAATCCAGTACTAACTTTAGCATAAATGTTGAGGTTCTCTTGACAACTCTGAAGTCACTTCTCAAATATGTCCGCGTTAAGAAAATAAAGTACATATTGGGAAAATAATTTTTTACTTCCAGAAAATGGCGAATATTATGCACTGTGGTTCCGAGGAAGACAGAGATCAATTCCAGTGGCTACGATTGGAGGAGTTCAGAGACAGATGAAGGTGAAACCAATCCAGATTGAATTGCAGAGCATTTCAAAAGAGACTGTCCAACAATTCCATGCCTATGCCATTGATCGAATTTTGAGCAGGAATGAGATATGTAACTGGAGAACGCTTTCGAAAAATTGGGATCACCTGAAGGAGATAGAGTTCCCAAAGATCGACAAGAAAACTGGAGTTGATGTATTGATCGGAGCAGACCATCTTCAGTTACATCGAGCGATCAGAGAGATTCAAGGAAAAGAAAATGATCCAATCGCAAGATTGACTCCATTGGATGGGCTTGCGTTGGAAGAGTACCGACAACGAGATGGAATTCAATCCAAACTCAAATGGTTCAGACTCTGTGTTCTGCAGAAATGGATTTATAGAATATGGTTTCGAAATTTGGGGAAATCGACGATAATTTTGATTCTGATGTGAATACTGGAGAGGAGAATGAAAATGACGGAGATGACTTTGAGACGGAATTGTTCGTTGTCGATGAAACAGGAAATTTGTCGGATGATCAATTGGAAATCAATTTGATGATTGAAAACAATTCATCTTGGAAAGTAAATTGTTTTGAACCAGAAACATATTCTAGCTGGGAGCGGTTATTGCGAGTCAGATCTTGGACAAAATGATTTGTAAATAATTGTCAAAGAAAAATGAATGTTAGAGCAAAAGGAGAATTGTCAAGAAATTTTCGATTCAGAGATTTCAATATTCAAATGTGATCAGAGAAAGGAGTTCCCAGAATCGATGCAGATGTTGAAGAAAAAGATCGAAGTGAAAAACGAAAGTAAATTGAAATCTTTGAATCCATTTCTTGATGAGGATGAGATAATGCGAAGCAATTCAAGAATTACGAGTGTTGATTGGTTGTCGTATGAGATAAGATATCCAATTATTTTATCGGCCAGATCATGGATAACCAAATTAATAATAATCGATATTAATTTAAAAATGAACCATTATGGTGGGACTAATTATCTATTGAGTGAATTAAATAAAAGATTTTGGGTAATCGGAGCCAGACGATTGGTAAAGGAAGTCAGAAAAGAATGCATACGATGCCAGTTTGAGAGAAAAAAAGAATAATTCAAAAGATGGCTCCATTGCCAAAATTTAGATTCCAGAAACCGTTGATGGCATTCTCCAAAACAGCCGTGGATTTCGCAGGACCCTACCTGACTATCCAAGGCAGAGGAAAAACTCGACAAAAGAGATACTTGTGCTTGTTTACTTATCTGCAGTGTCGCACTGTTCATTTAGTAGTGGCCAACTGTTTGGACACTGATTCGTTCTCTAGAGCCTTCAAAAGATTCATTGCTAGAGGAATCCCTGAGGTGATCATTTTTTTCCTTCCTCAAATTTACATAAATATATTTCATTTTATTCATTGACTGGCTCTAAGTTTAAAAGAATGACGAATGCCCAAATCGAGAAGCATTCGAATATCAATAGGAGGTGATTTATGCATTGCAGTCCAATCGCATCATAAAAACTTCTTTAGGGTTAAAACTGACTTTAAAATGAACATTACTCATAATTTAGATTTAAGTATTATTATGTATTTATATTTATTATCTGTAAGTATATTTCAATATATCTTGTTGCCAAAAGACAATTTAACAACATATTAGAATTTTTTATTGTTTATTGAATGAAAATTTATTGATATTTTAATCTATGATTCTTGCTGCCTCGCCACTTAGATTTAAAAATAATATAAACAATGATATGTAAAATTAAAATTAAATTAAAAATAATAATTTAATACTGTTCAATTATTAATAACTCATTATCGATCGATTCATGTGTACCGATTAGTGATTGAAATGGCTCGCTCTGATTGATTAACCAATTAGGATTATTATTTTTCATGATTTTGAAATTGAAGGGATTTTATTATTGAATAATTTCTTTCCATTGAAATGAATTTTTGAAACGAAATAAATAATTTAATTAAAATACGAGTTTGAATTTTTAATTATTTGTAAACGATTTAAAATCTTTAATTAATTATTTTTTTGTGAATATCATCAATATTTTGTGTTCGAAGTTCTAACTTTGAGTTCTTATGATTCAATGTATGTGAGCGATAAAAAATGATCAGTCTTAATAATAACAAATGGGCCCAACATAAAACACCCGAGCATCTAACCCTCCACTACGCCTCTACTACACTGGTGTTGTGCAAATTTTTTTACCGGAACGCGTATATATAATTATATAGACAGGGCCGATCCTGGATAGGTAGCCGCTCTGTGCGGTCTCATGTCCAAAATTTGATGACGAGGGTAGATTTCCCCCAATTTTCGCCCGTCGCCAGGATCAAATCTGTATATAGTATAAAAAGGAAAGGAAACGAAAATCATTACGAAACCCATTTTGTGTATATGTATATATATATATAATTATGTATATATATATATATATATATATATATATATATATATGTGTGTGTGTGTGTGTGTGTTCATTACAATAATAGGAACGTTTAATAAAAATTAGGTAACAAATTATAAAATACGCATAGTAGATACTCAAATAATATTACATAAATATTTTTAACAATACATGAAAACGCTAATTGTTTTTATAAAATATTCCAAATAGGATTATGTTCAGGATCTTGTGGTTGAATTCTCCTTCTTTTGTTGTCATCCGCTGAACGATGAGACCTTAATCAAGTTTTTACATGATCATCTGGTTTAAATAATTGTTGTGGTGGGCCATTCATTTTTATAAATAAAAGATTTGCTAGATTTTCAATTAATATTCTATTTCTTTGTTCATTTAAAATAATATTCATATTACTGAATCAGCACTCACACTCTGCCGAACTGCAAGGTACAATATTTATGTGTCGAATTAAGATTTCTACATCTTCAGGAATTACTTTGCCTCCAGTATCAATATAATCTCTAAACGCATTGATACATCGCATCGGTGATGTTAAATTAAATCTGGTGCATAATGACTTGATTTCATTTTCTCCATAGCCACTTTCAATATCTGCTGGCCACTCCGTTGGATCTAGTACTTGAGATTCACTTATCAAATCATTTTCTGTACGTAGTCTAGTCATATAAGGAATTGATTTCTGTTAATAATAGTAATTTTTTATTATCTGTTAAAGTTAATGTTCCTAATTTCATCACTTGAACAGCCTCTGATGCTTCTATGAGTTTGTTTCCTTTTTAATGTCTTAATTATTTTAAATGGCGAATAGTTCGACGGATTAGTTTGTCCGCATATACTATCGTTACACTTCTGTTCTGTAACGCTTCATACAAGATGGGAAGTTCATACAAAACGTCATACATTAATGCCAAGTTAATTATAAACTGTTTAGACATGATATTTCTTTAGACCAATGTGTACACTCTGATCAGTTTTTGAACGAGCTTCATCAGTTGCGGCTTGATGAAAATGTTCAGCAAGAGATTTTAAATTTTGCCAAACTGCATTAGCAGTTCTGAATGAACTAGCTATCCACCTTATTCCTAAAACACGTCCTACTTTTTTAATTTCTTCTCCCAAATTTTTAGGAGATTGATGATAAATGGTATATAATTTATCCATAAATGTGTAAAAATGGTTAATACCATTTACTTCCGCGACAGCATCGTTAACAGAGAGCTCCAGACGATGATTTAAACAGTGCCCCGTGATTATTTTTGGAAATTTATGCAATAATTTTGTAGCCTCTCCTGACCTTTTTCCTAACATTACACTTGCTCCGTCACTGGTAAATGCAATTAAATTTTGTTTCACATAATTCTCGTCGAAGCCATATTTTTCCAAATTATTTAAAAGGTATTCTGTAATGGTGGATGATGTTTGATCGGACAATTCTATTAAATAAAAAAAAGGAATCGTGATTCACTGATTTTATATATTTCGAATTTTAAAAATATAATTAGAGTATATTTTTTACTTAATGTTGTAGATTCATCAATGAGAATCGAAATCTTTCCATTTGTTTCAATAATTTCTGAACAAATTCTTAATTTCATATCTTTGGATATGTGATTATTTATATTTGTGCAGGTACATCTGGACCGTAAACCAGGTGCCAAAGTTGTTCCATTTAATTCTTGCAATTGCAATAAATTATAATAATCCGAATATGGTCGGTCGTGTTTGGCTAAATAATAAGCAGTTCTAAGTACTAAAGACGTGCTCTTAACAGACGCCTTATTTAAATTGCCTATTACATTTTCTATTTGCTGATGCTGTTCGCTGTTTAAATTTTTTTTCTGAAGTAATATGCGCTGTTGTTTTTGAGTGTTCAAAATTTTCTTTCTTAATGACGTTAACTGCGATTTTTAATCTTTACCGTAGTAAGAAATGGATGTGGAACTCCATTCCTTTGAAATATTTACACCACGGGTTTTAGATACCCCTAAGTGCTGTATTTTGTTACAAAAAGAGCAACCTAATTTTCCGGATTCGGAAAGTAACCAAGGAAACTGCCTTTTCTTTTCTAACTACATTTCCGCACCCCAAATATTAGGCCATGAGACTTCGTCAGAATCGTTATCATTATAAGTACTTGTTGACGTTGATGCTATGGCTGCAAGTTCAACAGATTCCTGTTGATCAGCGTTGAAGTTGGTGTTGGATACTTGGCTCAGTGTTGCATTTTCCTGGATCATTGACTCATTTTCGCTGCTAGTTTTTAGTTTCTTTTTTAAAAAAATTGGTGATACTGCTGTTTTTTACCACATTTTTATTAGCTTGCTTTCTTGTCTGTTTGTCTGTTTGTCTGTTTGTCTATCTGGAACAAATCTTGCGATTGATTTTTCGACCACTTTCAGTCATCCAATTGAGCTGAATTTTTTTATACAGGCTTGCTTCCGATGACAATACAATATTATACAAAACATTTTGAAAAAAAATAATTTTTTCTAATTTTTTTTGCAAAAAACCACTTACGATTATCTACAAATTTATACACTGTATTAAATAGCAATATTTTCGTTTATTTTCATGAATGAAGTTTT
>MQRK01245939.1:2690-16469 GCA_001938485.1 Girardia tigrina
ACATTATTTTTGAATAAAAAATATTTTTTTATAAAAGTTATTAATATTACAAGACGTGGTATTTGAACACAATTTTGTAAATTTTAACGATCGCGTTATACTCGCGTTTTGGACTTTTTCCCCTTTTATTTGCTACATTTTCAATGCTCGTGGTATATTCGGGTGGCGGTATATTCGAGTATCTACGGTATTGATTTTTCAATCGAATATATACAGTTGTGAATATTAATTTGTTTAAGTAATCTAAAAAGATTGTAAATATTAAATAAGTTCTACTTGTTGATATTATGAATCCTGAAGTGAAACCTGGAGATTTAACTGGCGACCACGCTGGTGTTCCAATAAAAGTTTTGAGGCTTCCTAAACTAGAACTGCCATAAATCTTTAAGGAAACCCTCGAGAAGAAAATGAAGGAGTACTATGGAGTGGATTCAGAAGAAGGTAAACAGAAGGATAAGCGGCTTTCCATTGTGCTCAAAATCTCGCTCGACACCAAGGAACCCATGGCCACAGGCAACGTTTCTTATACAGAATCGTCACTGGAAATGAGAAATGGTGTCTCTATGTGAATATGAAGCAAAGGAAAGAGTGGGTGAGTCCTAGAGTGAAGCATAAGCCCAGGATCAAGAAAGACCTGCAACAGATGAAGACAATGATTTGCGTATGGTGTGATTGGGAAGGTCTAATCCACTGGGAAATGCTTGGAAAGAACATGACAGTAGAAAAGAATCTCTATAAAGCCTAATTGCATCGAGTCAATGAGGCAATTCAACAAAAAAGACCGGATCAACAAAGCCAGGTGATCCTCCTCCAAGACAATGCTCGACCACACACCGCAAAAACTGTCAAGATGGCACTCCAAGAGCTCGGTTGGGAGGTCCTTCAACATCCTCCCTATTCCCCAGACCGCGCCCCGACGGATTACCATCTCTTCCGCTGCCTTTCCAATTTCAAAGGATTTCTGGCGAAATGGAATCAACAAACTGGTGGAAAGATGGGAAGAAGCAGTGAACAATGAAGAAGAGTACATAATTGATTGAAGTATTATTATTTTTGGTTGTTAAAATTCTTTGATTTCTTTGAAAATAAATGTTTAAAAATGCAACAACCCGATACAATTAAATCAAAAGAAAAGTTTAAAAAAAATTAAATAAAATTGATTTGTGTTATATTGAAAAATTTAGTTTAAATTATCAAATATTAACTAAAAATTGAAAAAAAAATATTTTAAAAAATATATAAAAATTAATTTTTGCATTAAATGAAAATAATTTCTCTAAAAATATAAAAGTTATTTAATATTAAATGAAAAAAAAATAAAAAAATATTAAAAAAAAACTAAAATTAGAATTTTATTTCATTTTAACATTACATAAATATTCCAAAAATTCTAATATTTTTTATAATTAAAATAACAAAAATACAATTGCAAAATAATAAAAATAATAAAGTAGTAAAATTAAATATACATAAAAAATAAAAATAACACAATACAAAAAATAAACATATATTTATAATTTATATTTTAATTTATTCAATAGAATTTACATAATATATTAAAATAAATATTTAAAAAAATTAAAATAATAAAAATATAAAATACTATTCTAAAAATAAAATTAAATCTAAAAATTACATAAAAAATAATAAATAAAAAATTCAAATATAAAAATAAAAAAAATTTTAATTTTTTTATATTTATTATTAAATCTAAAATAATCAATAAAAAATATTATTTAATTTCCCCTCCGAATTCAAATCGAATTTATTAATTGCCGCAAACGATTATTTATATAAAAAATCGATAATCAAAAATAAGACATATTTTTATCTATATTTATTATTATTGATCGATAATAATATCGATCGATTCATCGAAACAAAAGAGAGAGCAATTACACTTTGTCCGCCAGCTCCTTGCCCTTCTCGAACACCTCTCGCAGCATCGTGATCGTCTGGTGCTAGTCTTTATCGGTTATGTGTATCTATGAACGCTCGTGTCGCTACTCAATCGATTCGCAAATCAAAATTCGCAAAAAGGAAACTCAACAATTGTTTACGTTAATTTCAATTATTATAACAAACGCATTTTCCAATACGTTTTGTTAATATTTTTATTTCGTTTTTTATTTCGCTTTTTGAGACGAATTTATTCTCTCCGGATTTTCCAATAATTATTTTGGAAATTATTTTATGGTCCCTCAATTTTCCTTCTGGGACAAATTTATTCTTTAATATGATCTCTTAATTTTGGTCCTTAAATCTGTTAAATGATGTCCGAATAATCGGACTGAGACGACAAAAAGAAGTCTTAATAACATAAAATTTAGAGAATTCAATAAATCGTAATTTCTGGTTATTTAGATTTATAAGTTCAATAACTTTAATTAGTTTTTATTTTATGAGTAATAAAAAAATCATGTGCTGTATTATAACAAACTATAACGCTTTATTATTCTCACTACCTTCAGATTCGTTCACTCAATTTGTCTGTCAGTTTGGTTAGAATGTATTAACCACTATTTTGTCTACTTTCATAATCGGGTAGAGCTGAATTTTCGCAAATTTATTCATTTCTATTCATATTTTTAATAATTTATCAAAACTTTTAGCGATTACATTGTAATGAACAAAATGTAATATTTTAATGAATTATTACTAATCAAGAAAAATCAGATCGGCTACAAGAAATTTTTGACACAGTTGATGAAAAATTGGAGAAGGTCATCCAAGAAGAGAATCGAACCATCATTAAAATGCTGTCGACGAAGCTCAACATCAGTGTTAGTGTAGCTAATGCCAAATTGAAATACATAGGTATCAGAAAACTGTGCTCAAAATTATAACTCCGCTTCTTGACAGGTGAAATGGTGTGAAACCGCTTAGAGCCTAGTTAGAACGACTTGAATCTGTGATACCAGAATAGTTAGACATTCGTGGCAAATTTAATTACGAAGAATTAAACCCCCTTATTTGAGGGATCAAAGGATGAGTCAGCGGACTAGAAACTGCTTGGTAAGAAGCCATCTTGAAGATGCAAATGAGAATAAATCATAGATGAGAATGATGCTTTCTGTTTTCTGAGATTATAAAGTTGTTCTCATTGATTTCACGTATAAAGGCATCAACATCAACCCTGCATATTACAGCCAACTAGTGGCTACCGCCAGAAAGAATAGATGGAAGCAGAAGAACACTTCATTATGGTTTCTACACAACTGTTGGATATTAGATATTTTAATTATTTAAAATATTTAATATATGTTTTTTTGATAAATATTTTGTTTAAATATTTGATCAATTAAACAGTGTTTTGAAAATAAACTTTTTCTCGTGTTACAAGCTATCCGGGCATGATGTATGAAAATCGTTTTGGAATTTTTGGAAAAATTCGATGGAAGCATCAGCTTCTAGATTTGGCAGAAGAAATTTTAAATGGTCATGAAAATCCAGAAGATTACTGATCCAGTCCCGTATCTCCCTTTTTTACTATCGGGGGTTGCACTGAACATTTACATAGAATCGAACGAGAAGACGCAAAGTAGCTGCTATCGGTTCTTCAAGATACTAAACAATTCGTTCGGCCTGACTAGACGTTCTGCGTACAGTCAATTGATAAACTTACAGTATCACGAGGGCGAGACTATCGATGAATATGCGTCTCAGTTGAAGGTGTTAGAAACAAAGGGCGACAATCTAGCAAATGCTGCCTTCATGGTTGGGCTGCCTTTCGAGTTGAAGGTGGATTTGGAACGGGCCGGTGACCAACCCCTGACCGAAATGATCGAGTATAGCCGCAGGTATTTATGGATTAAAAAGGGGTTTATTACAGGGTTCAATGGCAGCAATATAACACGGAAACGACAACAAAAAAACATGGAGTTCCGGAGGTCAGGGAGAACTCGATAAACCCAGAGCAAATCTTCACAAAGGGCCCTATGTTTATCGTGAGAGAGACACCAAATAGAAGGAAAGGAATCATCATAAGGGTAGTCAGTGGCAATCAAACAGACAAACAATATGCTACAAATGTCAGAAACCGGGTCCTATCGCAAATTATTGTTGGTCGGGAAACGAACAGGGGAGTTTGTAGGCGCCGACTCTCTCAATTCACAGCTGCAGGTGTTGCCGACGATGATCGTCATCCGAAAATGACAGATCAGCCATAGTGTTGATTGATTCGGGTTTTTCGAAAACGGTGGTTTTAAAAGGGTTAGTTAGTGATTGTATGTTGTTTTCTGACGGAGAAAGTATGGTTTTGGCAAATTGAAAGGGTGTTAGAGTGAGTTCGGCGACAGTAACTCTAACTTGTTTGAATGTTTTTGATTCAATGTTAATAGATTCATTGAATAGTTGTAGTGGTTTTGTCGACTGTTTCTATCATACCAAATTTGTGTCAAATGCATTTCGGTGTATTGAACCTTGTGATTACCCAAATAAAAGGTTAAACCGAAGAAGTCACCTAAATCCGCACCAAATTTAGGTGACATTTATCTCATATTTACGGTGCAACCCCAAAATACTAGTTTTTACTGTTTGGTTGACAAGGGTTCGGTTACTTCAGTTTTGCCAAAAATTTCGGTTTTTACTCCGACTCACATTCAAATGCAGAAACTAAAATCTTTGCAGCAAACCAAACTGAAATTAAAACTTACGGCTTTGAAACTTTGAAATTAAGTATAGGCGACAAACTTTTCTCTTGGAAATTCCTCATTGCCGACCTTCTAAAAGCAATTCTAGGAACCGATTTTCTTTCAAAATTCGATTTTCTAATATATTGCAAAAACAAAAATTATTTCAAAGACATAGTTCACAAAACAAAGAAGTCATACACATGAAACAAATAATTACAAATAAACCTACATTAGCATACATCCCAAGAAAAAATATCACAACATTCTACAATAATAATCACAAAATTAACAATCTAAACAGATACAGCACATCAAATAAAACAAGTTCAAAAATGAATATTCGCGCAACAGAACAGAACACTCACAAAACAAAACCATTACAAATTTCGATTCTAATTTTCTCCACACAACAAATATACCGAGTATGGGTTCCGATCCCGGAGCATATTTACAATCCCGGGATTTTGGTATTACATTTTTTCCAATCCAGGGATTCAGATTACATTTTGATAAATTTATTTTAACAATACAAAAACAAGCAAATAATATAAAATAATTCAAGCGAAAAATAATAAATTTATAATTAAATAATAAATCGAATAAATAGCATTAATTTGTGACACATGAATCACAATCGCGAAAGATTTATGCGTAAAAAAAGATAATTTTTCAAGAGTGTTATCATTCAAATTGGAGCGGATCTTATTGCATAGGTATCCACTCGAAAGAAGACTCTTTCCGATTCCACAGACATTGGAGAAATTGACAGTAAATATTGATATACACTCTCTAAATGGGGCCCTCGTTTGTCTAAATGTACATCAATATTAATTTCATAATAAATCAAACTTGAATAGGATACCGGCTCTGTTGTAAGTATTGTAATTGAGTTTGAAAAGACAGACACAATAACTTCTTGTAGTAGGTACTCCGTTGTAAGATGGTCATTCTATGTTGATGATTCATTTCATTCTTTTAACCTCCGAGAAATGTGAGTATTCACTTCCAAACTTTATATTTCACTATTGTCTTCTTTTTTCAATGGTTTAATACGCATCAGTAGTTTTATGCAAAAATATTTTAACTATCTTCTTTTTTGATAACTGTGCTTGCGGGTTGTGCTGATTTTGAAGAACAACTGATGCTTCATTGTACCGCTGTTGTAAAATTCGCTTGTGAAGAGATTCAAGAAGCTCTTCAAAAGAAAATAAGATTGTGTCTGCAGCTCCTGTTGAAGAAAATTTATTGTGACTTCTGCAGTCAAAAGTGTAGCGTTGCTTCTGCAATTAGCTGCTACAGTTGTCTTAAATGGTTTCAGTGCAGAAACGATTTTCTTCATGATTTCAAAATCTTCATCAGTCAAACAGACGCACGCTTTCAAATCAATCAGAGTTTTTCGATCAGGTGACTTTAACAATTACCAGTCTCTCGAACATGTGAACTAAATTATCCAAACGTGTTCTGCAGTCTAGAATCAGAGACATGTTTCCGGTCATTCTATTCTCTTGTTGTATGTAATTGAGTAAAATCTTATACTTCTACGGTGATTGTCTAAATATTTTTTTAATTTATGAAAACAAATTTTTAATTTTCATTTTAAAAAAATGCTTTATTATTTTAAAAGTAATTTTTTTATAAAAGAATGCTTAAAATATTACTTTTAATTTTTACTAAGCTACATGCTTTTAACCAGAAAATATTTTAAACCATTTTTAGTTATAAGTTAGTACCTTAGTAAGAATTAAAAGTAATTTTAAGCATTTTTTATTAAAATAGAAAGTAATTTTTAAAAGTAATTTTTCATAAAAAAAATGTAAAAACCACATTAAAGAAACCAGTAATCCCGAGATTTATGGTTAATAATCCCGGGATTTCAAAACATCCATTTTGGTCCGTGATCCCGGGATTGGAACCCCTATCTGTTAAACAAACATTATAATTCAAATTGAACTTTGTTGATCATTTAGAAAATCTATATAGAATTTCTTGGATGCTGAAGTGATTTCTAATTTCATTGACTTATTGTTGTAATTAAATATACGGTGGAATCGGAATATATAAAATATGAATAGTGAAATAGAGAATACGATAGTATAAAGAAATTTGTGCCTTTGGGTTATCTATTTTTATAAATTTTCATTTTTCGATATTGCATCTTTGATCGATTGTCTATTTTCCTAGTTAAATTTTAGCTCAAACTCTCTTAGGATTATTGTCTTTTAATCAGCTCTTTTGTTATATTTGAATCATCCCTTACTTTATTTGTAAAAAAAATCATTATTGTTTTATTCTTTTGTTACCAATTGACATTTTTGTAATGTATTTTGAAAGACTTTCTCAGTATTTGACCAACTAGTTTTACTTTTATATTTGAATGAGTTACTTCTAATATTTTAAAGTAATACTGAGTATTCCTTTGTCAGGTTTTTTTATCAACCATTTTTGGTTTATATTCTGCCAAATTATTTAATATCTTATCTCCAACATTTTTTGTTTACGAGCTTTCGTTGGTGTATCATATTGTTTTTTATTACTTTATTCATTAAATGTAATGTTTTTTGACTCTAAAATTTAGAATAATTATTCATTTCTTTTAAATAATTATTCATGTACATAGATGTTTTTTATATATTTTTAATGTAAGTACAAATGTGTGATAATTTGGTACGTGGTAAGGTCCGACAAACATTAATTTACAAAATCCGTTTTCAATAACTAAAATTTTGCTAATCTATAGACAAAGTACACTGGGGGATCCGTTTAAAAATCCTTATTTCATTCTCTTTTTGTTATCACGATAATATGCTCATCATAGTAATACTATATCTCTCTATTTAAGCCACTGTTTGTGAATAATATGATTATTATTTTTATTTTCTTTTAATTATGATTTTGGTATATTTGAATAGAACTTGAGTTGCGAAATTTTTTTCTTTGCGATTTAGTCAATTTCGGATTATCATTTATGAAGGTGACTCTATATGTGGTAAATAATGTTATGATTCTTACATCTTTTTATTGAATTAAAAGATTAAACTTCAGAATTGTAAAATCTTCATTCACAAATTATTTTTTCCTACTTTCTTACATATTTGTTTCTCATTGACATGATCTTCTTTTAAGTGTCTTTCAAAGTTTAGTTACTAATTCTTAATTTGAAGTCTCTTTAATAACGCTTTTTTCTAAAAAATTCTTTTCCTGACCTCTTTATTCTTTTTATCTTTCACATGATAGAAATACCTATTATACCTCAAACTAATTGTCTTAGAATGATAATTTTTCATAGATAACAAATCTATTCTAACTTTACTGTCTCGAATCACTTACTATTTATGTTCATGAGACATGATCAGTCAAAAAAATTATCTTCTAAAAATCTTTTACTCGGCAATAATCGTTGTTTAAAATAAGTGATTTTTGATAAAACTTCTTCAAAATCCTCTTGGTTGTCTTTTTTCACTCCTTCATTATGTTTAGACGTGTGTTGTACAATATTCATTTTCGTGATGACTAATTACGCTTATTACATTTTCATTTTTTTCCATTGAGTTAATATTAATTATTACCTTTGCTTGACTGAATCCTTCGATAAATCCAGTTTATGTACTTACTGATTCATTAATAACCTTGATTTCCAATTTTTGAGTAGGTTTCAGAATTTTTTTCCATTTAGGGGCTATCTACTTTATATAACTATTTTTTCTATTTAAAATTCCTTTGGTTTTAATTTTTGTTTTTCTCATCATAATTTGTTAAACAATATCTTCATAGAAGTTACTAATAAGCTAGGGTGCGGCCCGTACGGGCACGGAGCGATTTTACGGGCATCGGACATGGTGGTACGGGCAACGAGCGGGGCACGGACACTGGCTCGGATTTCATTAATTGTTTTATAATATACAATATATATTGTATTATATATAATAAATTTTATATAATATATTAAAACATTATTAAAAACAAATACAGGAAAGATAAGATTAATACAATGAGCAACACATTTCAAGAATATAACCGAAGGCCTTTTAGAAGAAACTACATTAGTAACAGCAATCATATTTTTGACATTATCGATAATTCACAAAATTACAATAATCTCGTAATTGCGCAAAAATTCCAAAGCTTGTAAAATAAAATTCGAAGCTAATAAGAAAAACAGGAGTATTTGGATTGAAAGATGCTTTTGATGGGAAACAAAATTTTTCAGCCCTTCAGTGGCCAAAAACTATCCTTTTCCACGTCCGTTTTAAAAAAATTCTTTTTTCAGATTTGTGGCAACTTTTCTATTTCACCTCGAATAATATCACGAGAAATTTGAAGGACGTTTAATCCTTGAACTATGATTGGATCGTCAAAAAAATGTTAAGGCGAAACATGTTGGGAACAGCATAAAGTTAGGCCAGATTTGGAGGTATCTGATAATGAGAAAAAATATTCTTCTTCAATCTTTGAAAAGTTAAAATTTTGAAGCGACAGTTGACTACATGAACTTCTCATTTTTATTTAATAGTAAAAACACAATAATTGATAAAAATCAAATATTTATTTTTTTATGGTGTTATTATTAACTTCATTTTAAAAAGTTTGGTTAAAAATAAATAGTACAAAACAATATAATTGATAAAAACCAAATATTAATTTTATTGGAATTTTAAAATTAACTACTTAGTCAAATATTTAGTAAGGTCCATGCCCGTACGGGCACGGGCCTCAAAATACGAGCACGGACGGGCAAAATATTACGGACAGCGGGCACGGTCAGGGTACGGACCGCACCCTACCTAATAAGTTATAATTCTCTTTATTATGCAATACATGTCAAATATCTTTAATTGTAAGTTATACGACAATGAAAATGTCTGATAATTTTCTTCCATTTGTATGACAACATATTTTTGTTGCGTTATGATATCAGCTTCCTTTACTCTTTAAATCCCGATCTAATGATTATTCTATTTTTATGTATTCAATCCTGTATACCTTCATTTATCATAAATATATAATTGATGTGCACATATCATTAGCAGTTAAAATTCGTTAATTTAGAAACTATTACCCTTTTTTAATCTTATTATGGCTTAAAAGAAGCTATTTTAAAATTTCTTCGGTCGCCTTAATTACTTAGGTTATAGCTTGTTCTAACATTATTGAAAAATCTTTCAAATAGCTTTCTGCGTTTTCTTCCTTTTATTTATTCCATTCATACTTTATCCCAACTTTCAAATGTCTCATAAGTAGTTGAACACATTTATCATACTATTCTTGAATGTTTTTATTCAATAGTCGATAAAATCTATTCTCCCCCTTAATGTCTATGCTCAGATCCGAAAAAAAATAGTAAATATTAGTTTTTAACTTTAAAGGTCATTTTTAATCCCAAAGTCACTGTCAAGCTTAAATTTCATATAAATATGGACAAATTTAAAATCAACTTTTGCTTCGTCGTTTGTTTTTTAAACTGTTTTATATACACTCGTAGAATTTGACATTATTTTTTGATTATTTAATTAGTCTTTTAATAATTGTTTCGTTTCGAGAATATACACATGGATTTTCTGATTAGCGGGTTTTATTTGCCGCAGATTTCTTTAGTATTTCATTAATGATTTACAGTTGAACTTCAGGAATTATATCAATAACATCAATCCTGAATTATATCCATAATTTCTTCCAGGTTTCGTATTTCGTATGTAATACACTCAAATATTGTAAAACTTCATTTATCTGACTTAGAAATTTCTTTGTAAACTACATCATTATTAAATAATTTCTCACCAATACTATATTCAATATTGAAACAAACGGCTAAGACTTTAAGTCTACTTAGTTCGAGATACCAGTTAATTACCAGCTCCATTTATTGTTCGATCGCTCACAATTCGGCATTAAGTAAAACAACAAACATTAAATAAACGCTCTAATAAACAATTTTTTACAGTTTTTTTGTCCCTCACACCAAGTAATATAACGGATTCATTAGATAAAATTTATACAACAACAATCAAGACAAAATCTGCTTTCAAATGTTTTTTTTGATAATTGAATTAAATTGCCGGAAGAAGAGATTAATAAAATGAAATGCTTAATTAATAAAATTATGATGCATTTGTTACATTTAATTTTACGTAGTGGAAGCTTTTCGAGACACACAGAGAAGCATTTAAATTATTTGAATACCACAGGGACAATCGCTGATATCGTAAAATACAGACAATCGTCCTAACATACGATTTTCATTGTGTCAAATACTAAATTGAAATTGGAACAATAAAATAGGATTGATTTAGAAGTTGTCAGCAAGAATGTTTTAGGATGATCGGCAGGATCAATTATAATTGTTTGAAGGTGATAAAAAAAATTTTTAAAACTTATTAACTAGTTGCAACAGTTACCTTTTTCATTTGTCAATTGAATAAATTATTTCAAAGTTATCGATATTGAGAACAGTTGAAACTTGATTACCGTCCATATATATTGTTTTAAAAAATTCAACTTGTTACTTAACAAAACTGAGAAATTTTGTTTTTATGAGACATGTTTTGTTTGTGTCAAGTGAAACATATTTTCAAAGATTTAGACTCTTCTTCAATGTTGTGAATTATATTAAAAGAACTTGAAATATAATTTTAGTTCTAAGTGTTTATATATTTTTAGATAGACAATTTTCACTTTGAATTTCTGATAATATTTTGATCAACTATCATTCTTTTTATTTGTTTTGAAAATTTGCTTCTCTATAAACCACTTATTTTATTTGATTTCAGTAGAAAAGATCAAATTCACAACAATTTCTCTAAATAGTTTATGGTGGATAAAACTCACACCGCAAATATATAAAAATAATAATTATTTTTCGTTAAAAAGACCAAAAAGAATTCCAAAAAGACCGATATAATATCCATATAATATACCAATATAATTTCCCAATTTATTATCGAACACATTCCCGACTTGATTCACGATAAAAAAATTCGAATTCAAAAGAAATTAAAATTTTTTAAGAAATAAATCGATGATTTTTTTCTGTCAATAATTCATCAATCATTAGAAAAAGCAATATTTTAATAAATCACAGAAAATGAGAATTATTTGTTTAAATAATCGGATTTTTTGTGGTAAATTTGAATTATACGAATTGACAAAGACGAACGATGAGAACAAACGCCGCTATCATAGCGCTGATCGATATGGACTGCTTTTTTGTGCAAGTGGAGCTGAGGAGCGCGCCCGAGTACTTGGGCAAAGAGACCGCTGTCGTCCAGTACAACACGTGGAGAGGAGGCGGGTGAGAGACTGTTTTTACTGTTGGGGGTGACCGATGGACTCTGCTGCGATATCCGCCGTTATCATTACTTATCACAATTTTAATTATTATTATTATATAATTTTTATTTATTAATTGTTCATAATTATTATTTTTATTTATTATTGTTTATTTTTTAATTGTCATTATTATTTATTAAATATATTTATTATTTTATTATTATTTAGGAGTTAGTTAGTTTTCTTTTCACTGAAGAATTTAGAGAGCAGACGGGTGATATTGATAATAAATAAAAACAATTATTTCGGCTTTCCCGAACAATCATTTCTTTTGGCCCTTAATTGATAAATTAAATTGATAAAGTTTCTCGCTCTTTTTCGTTTTCCACTCGAATATCGGGGCATATACCAGATCGCAACGTCGTCTTTCTCGGAACAGCTCGGGTTCGAGCATCGTTTATTATCGATCCGAATCCGAGATCATTGGTCCAAATGATATGTTCTACGTAAATTCCTTCGCGTAAATTCTTCAAATCGTTTGTATTGTGAATCTGAGTGATACGGGGATCTTTGTCAAATTACAGAAAAACAAAAAGATTATTTTTTATTTTTACAATTTGTGCGGTGATTCCTCTTGTTTAACATAACACACGATACGATAGACAAAATTGTCGCAGCAGGTTAATTAATTTTGTACATTTTTGGGTTGGAAAATGCATATACAATTTTTAAAAAATCTTGTGTGACATTGTACGAGGATTGTTCCGAAAGTAAGTGGAAAAAAGGGAGACGACACCACAAGAAAGCATTTATTGAAGGAATACAATGGCATTCATCATCCTCATCACTGTCAAACTTTGTAAGGCAGCGATTTGCATTGATGGTCTGCGACACTTTTTCCACATTTTCTACCGTGCTCGTCGTTGCTGGACGTCCACTCCTGTCCTCGTCGTCCAAGGATTCACGTCCATTTTCGAATTGATGCACCCAATTGTAGACAGCAGACTTTTGCAGGGCTCTTCCTTGAAACACATTTGATAAGCGGCGCACAATGTCAGACACTGGATTATCCTCTTTCCAAAGGTAAAAGATGATGGCACGCTGAGAACGTACTGCGTCTTCCATGTGTTAAACAAAAATGAAAACACTGCCTATGACAGCTTCCTCTATGCTTCTCACATTGCATGGACCAACGCCACTTTTGCTCGATTTCTATTGGCTGGTAAGTACATCACGCCACCACGCCATCTGTCCCTCTGTAAGATGCACACACGCGCACACACCCGCATATAAGTATTTCCACTTACTTTCGGAACACCCCTCGTAAAAAAATTCTTCAGTCAGTTTTATGTTTGCACTGTATATTACTTGTACGTCATAGGACGAATTTAGACTTCACCTATATATATACAGGGTGTGACAAAAGTAACGCAAAACATGAAATTTAGATACAGTATACATGTAAAACATTAAATTTTTATTCAAACACAACTAAAAACATCGTTTCAATTCATGTTCGAATAGTAATTCAGTCTTCGAAATGATGACCATCGCTGTTCAAAAATTTCTGCAATCTTGAAGATACCGACTGGCACACCCTTTGGCACAACTCATTGTCAATTGATTGTACACCATCGGTGATTGCTGCGGTTAATTCCTCGATTGTTTGAGGCTTTCTGTTGTACACCAAGTCTTTCAACGTTCTCCAAAGAAAAAAGTCCGATGGGGTAAGATCAGGCGAACGCGGTGGACATTACATCCAGCCACGCCTTCCAATCCACGAAGCTGGGAACTTTGCATTCAACCAGTCTCTCACAATAATTGCAAAATGTGGTGTTGCTCCGTCGTGCTGGAAAATGATTCGTTCACCACCTTGTATTCT
>MQRK01245939.1:17471-28906 GCA_001938485.1 Girardia tigrina
ATGTTTTACATGCATATTGTATCTAAATTTCATGTTTTGTGTTACTTTTGTCACACCCTGTATATATATATATATATATATATATATATATGAGAAAATATCGATTTAATATGAAAAAATATCAATTTATTATGAAAAAATATCAATTTAACCCTTTCCAGCCCATTGTTTCCAATGACAACATAGTGAAAATTAAATTACAATTATCTCTTTTACCCAATTTCAATTTTACACATAGTAATAGTTTCTAAAAAGTCTAATAGATGACACTACATATATTAGAATGCAAAAAAGCGCGATTCTCACTTGTTTCTTAGCAATTTAAATCAACATTGTAACGGATATTCAATGCTCCAATATAATAAATTGGACTGGAAAGGGTTAATTTGAAAAATATCAATTTAATGTAAAAAATATCGATTTAATATGAAAAAAAATCAATTTAATATGAAAAATATCAAGTTTATATAAAAAATATCAATTTCATATGCAGCAATAAATTTACAATGAAAACAATCGTAATTTATTATGTAAAATAGACTCCAAATGTACAATTTTTATTCCTAGTTATTACATTTTCTTCATTGTGACAAGTTAAGTTACAAAAGTTTGTATTTTAACCCTTTCGCAGCGGCTTTCCGTTTTAAGTTATAGATAATTTTTGTTAAATATATAATGTTTATTACGGTATGAAATTTATTATTTAAAAGTTTTTTTTGGAAATTTATTCAGGGGGNGGGCTGGGGAGGTTGGGACAAATATATCCCATTCGTCTTTTATGATGGGTCATATATGTCCCAACAGCCTTTTGAAACATTCACTGGGACATATGTGTCCCAGCAGCTGCGAAAGGGTTAATAGCATTTTCTTATACTAAATCGATATTTTTCATATTAAATGTTAATATCAATTTCATAATTGAAATAAAAAAAATGTTGAAAAAATTGCCGAGTTCACGAATTCGGCATAACATATATGTTACTTTTAATATTTAAATACTATATGAATTTGCAACGAAAAAGCGATAGTTTTTATTTTTTTAATTTTAATAATTTAAAAAGTTGAAATTGAATTTTTAATTTGTCATATTTAAAATCAAATTATTGTTTTTAATTAGCGCTAATTTGGGTATAACCTTGATTGACACTAACACCTGCCTTTGTTTTCGTCCAGAGTCATTGCGGTCAGTTACGAGGCCAGGGCCAAGGGCGTGACTCGGTCGATGAGGGGTGATGAGGCTTGTCGAGTCTGTCCCGGACTGCACTTGTTCAGAGTCCAGGAAACGAGGGGCAAAGCTGATTTGAGCAGGTATGATTATTTATTCAATGTAGTTCTTTCACTTTACACATTCATATTATTCTATCGATTATTATTGCTTGATCTCTTTTATTTAATCTTGTGAACGATAATGTTGATGCAATAATTTATTTAGAGCTCTTTTTAAAATACGATAATTTCACTCATGTTTCGATGTCTCGTACGGTATCATCAGCCTATTTTGAAGGGCCTGGAACATTAAGGAAGAGTGTTGATTAAATGTCGTTCCGTTGCGACTTCAATGACATCAATAGATTATTTAATCCGCTCCTTACAGAATATTCTTAACGGAAACAAATTGTATCTTTGGACGAAATAAAAATTCATCTCGAGAGATTATGCGAAAGTAAAGACGAACCCTTGTGGAGAGACGGCATTAAGCAATCGCCAGAACGTTGGGCCACATTGATACAGAATAATAATAACAGATTTTATTTTATAATATATTTTGCTCTGAATAAATGTTAAAAAAAACCGAAGGGATTTATGTGGCCACCAGATATTATATGAGGTTGTTGCAAGAGCAGTGCAGGTTTGTGAACCAAAAATTTAAACGAATGTAACTCAGCACAGAATAAACTTTATTAATCGAAATAAAAACCATCAGAATCAATACATTGTTGCCAACGAGAAACAAATTCATTGGTGCCCTAGTGGAGAACAGCTGAGTTCTGGATGCGATGAGAGCGTTAAAGGCGTCTTTGGCATCGTCTTGGTTTTTGAAGCATATTTCCAGGAGGAAGTTGTCCAGATGCTTGAAAAAATGGTAGTCGGTGGACGAGAGGTCCGGTGAGTAGGTTGGATGAGGCAGAGTTTCGTAGCCCAATTCGTTTAGCTTTTGCGATGTGTGGCCGGGTGTTGTCATGGAGGAGAATTGGCCCCTTCATATTGACCAATCTCAATAAATTTCACGCAGACCCCCAAATAGTCACCATAACCTTCTTTTGGTGGAGTTTCGGAAAGGGGTGAGGAGCCTCATCGCGGTCCAACCATTGTGCCGAACGTTACCGATTGTCATCACACGTCACAACCGAGAAACGGGTCGTTCTTGTTGCGCAGAAGAAGCGCCAAAGACACCTGAAAACGATGAATTTTTTGACTTTCGTTCAATTCGTGAGGCGCCCATCTATCGAGCTTTTTTGACTTTCCAATTCGCTTCATGTTCCGAGCGACGGTTGAAGGATCAACGTTAAGCCCTTCTGCGAGTGTTCGAACAGTTGTGCGTGGATCGGCTTCCACAAGCTCCTTCAATTCGTCGTTGTCAATCGTCGATGGGCGGCTGCCATGAGGCTCATCTTTCAGGCTGGTATTACCAAAGCGAAACATTTGATACGAGCGCTGCACCGTGCATTCGTTGACACTTTCGTTGTCCCAAACTTCGTTGATGTTTCGAGCGGTTTGAGGCTCTAGCTTGAACTCGTAGAAGTAAATGTTGCGAAAATCACGTTTGGACATGTGATCGAAATTATTAGCAAAAGAAACATTATAAAAAGTTTTTGACAAATATTTCTGAAAGAGGATAAATTAAGCTTTCGAATGACTCATAACATCACTCATGCTTTAGTCGCATAACATTGCGGTAAATACAAACAAATCAAAAACCTGCATTCCTTTTGAAACAACCTAATAACTACAAAGCACTTCACAACTCAGATAAAAGATGGACTATAAAATGGAAAAGAGATTTAAAGAAGTTAAAACCAACTCTAACGTCAGGTAAATAGAACCATTTAATGCCAGGTATTGTTGCAGAATCAGAAAGTTCGCTAAAATTAGATCCCTTAATCGAATACAAATCGATAATCGCGACGAGCTATTCTTTCTTAATTTGGCTGGAATTTGTTAGAACTTGCTTCGATTATTTCTTTATAATCTCCTGTCTTTAGAGATGCAAATCTTATAAGAAATAATAAATTCCACGAGCATCACATATCAAATAGGAAGGCACAGGACATATATTTGGAGCGAGTCAGGCGAATACAGTGATCGTCATCTACAACTTGGATTTATCTATTGATATACTTGCTAATATCTCGCTGTGCTTCTTTGATTAACAAGACGAGATCGCCGAATGAAGACGAGACTTGAGTTCCGATATCCATCACCATCTTTTATTCGATCAAACTACCTCACTGACTCCATAACTATTTCAAATCACTTTTAAAATTGGAAATAAAATAAAGTCAATTTATTTCTAATTATATTCATTAATTGAAATTATTTCTACCAGGTGTACAAATATGAAAGTTCGTTATCTTGCGATTTAAAAAAAATTTTAATTGTTCTTTTATTAACAAGAACATTATTCCAATTTATTGGTAATTTATCGATTCCATCACAAAAGAATTTCGGTTGTTTCGACGCAATCCATTTATCGAGCCATTGTCGCACTTGTTCGTGTTTTGTGAACTTCTGTTCCGTCAATCCGTGAGCCATTGATCGAAATAAGGGATTATCCCATGGAGCAATGTCAGGAGAGTAGGTCGGGTGGGGCAGGCATTTAACTAGTAAAACACCCTTCATATATGACTGAATTTTCGACTGCTTTGGTCTTCAAACTCTGAACCTCTTTGAATTTTCGACTTTGAAAGCTTCTGTTTTAAGTCGTAATTATTAAAATTTATTATTGATTGTTTCTGTAAAAATTACCTAAAGTTCGAATTTAGGAACTTAAAGTAATTTTCACTTACGAGATAATCAAAAATAAAAATTATGTTAATAATATATACTTCACAACCAGTAAAATTGAAAGAGAAAAAGAAGACAATGAATATAGATTACAGAAAAAGGGAAACGAGCTGATGGAAGGAAAAAAATACAACAATGAATATATTACAAAATCGTCCTTTGAGTCTCTGGTCGATAAAATTGGTTTCGTTTTTTATTTTCTTGGAATCAAACACAAATTCGATTAGTAATTTGATCGTCAATGAACTACAATTTTCAGCTTTGATGTGCACAACAAGTTGGAATTGTAAATTTCGGTTGAACGGATTTGATGGGATATCGAGTATTTTAAATCGGATAGCAATGGTCGTTTGTGGAGTTAATGCAGTAATTTCTTCAATTGAGGAAACAAATGAATGATAATGAATAGTTGATTGTAAATCTCTTAAAAATTCAGGTTGCGATAAAAGGAAAAATGGAAGACACGATATAAAGTTTTCAATTATATGTTTTAAAATCAATTAATTTATGATTGATTTAATTTTGAATTACGAATTTTAGCTTGACTACTTTATGTAGTCAAGCAAAATATATATAATAATAATAATTCAAATACAATATATATATAATAATGATAATTTAGATAATAAATTAAATAAGTAATAAATAATACATAACATATAATAAACAATACACAGAATTTAATAAGAATTATTAAGAATTRATAAGAAGAATTTATACAGTTTCGATTTCCGTGTTGATTTAACAGTCAGACAATTAAATCGGCTCACGGAGCCTTTCGACAAAGGAGCTATACAGACAGAACCGAATCGATGCGGACTATGTAGAGTTGTCTCAATTTTATGCGGATTCAATCACTGTTCCTCCACTATTTTGCATTTTGGAGCTGTCCATAAATTTAACAGATTTCCAACCCACCACACGTCATACTTTGTCACAAAATTCTGCCCCCTCTTCCCCTCCTGCGTGATGTCTTTTATGGATGGCCCCTTTATTAGCACATATATGACCATAGTAAAATTTGAGTTGACCGACAAACCGTAAATCAGATGATAACGAAATTTTGCAAATTTAACCTAAATTGATTTTCAAAATAAGTGATAGAAATCGTCAGTTTTCAGATAAATTAGTATTTTATTAATATTTTCATAAACATTCTCACGAAATTACGTGTAGGAATCAACAAAATAGTCATTATTCGAAATCAATGTTAATTTAACCATTAAACGATGTTTTTCAATCAATTTCATCGGCTTCCGGGCGCCTTTCGGCAAAGGCGCTGTACCAACAAAATTGTATTGATGCGGGCTATCCAGATTGACCACCTCCTTAAATGGATTCACTCTGGTTTCTCCGCAATTTCACATTGAAAAGTGTGACCGAAAACAAACAAACACACTTTTTAGACAAATATTATATATTGGGTTGAGGAATAAGTTCCCGCCGTTTTTTTGAAAAATTAAAATTTTATTTTTTAACAAAAAAGTTACTACAAATAAATCACAAATATAATCTCTGCCATTGGTCACGACTTTTTCCCAACGTTCAGCGAGTTTTTCAATGCCTCTTTGGTAGAAATCGCACGGTCTTGACTCGAAGAATTCAGCCAACCAAACTTGTAGTTCTCCATCATTGTTGAACGAAACACCACGCAAAGCGTTAGAAAGCGAACAGAAAAGATGAAAATCAGATGGAGCCAAGTTAGGTGAATACGGAGGGTGCGCTAGCACTTCCCAACCAAGCGTTTGAATGGCTTCTTTTGTCATTCTGGCAATATTATGACGTGCATTGTCGTGTTGCAAAATAACGCCATGTTGTCGATCCGGATGTTTTTGTCTTATAGCGGCGTTGAGTCTATGCAGCTGTTGAACATAAAGTTCTGCGTTCACTGTTTGGTTTCGGGAAGCAATTCATAATGAATAATCCCTTCCCAAACCCACCATACACAGCATTGTCTTTCGTGGATGAAGATCCTGTTTTGCTCGCGGTGTCTATTGTTCTTCTCGGCTATGCCATTCTTTGCGCTGTTTCATGTTGACGTACAGGCACCATTTTTCATCACCCGTTACAATTCGATAAAGAAATTGTTGCTTATGACCGTGAGTAGAGCGATGACGAGCAAGCAAACTCGCCGAAATTGTGGATCGCTGTTTTTTTTGTTTTCAGTCAAAAGATGTTGGACCCAAGCTCCCATTTTTTGAACTTTTCCCATTGATTTCAGGTTGTTCAGGACAGTGTTTTGATCACAATACATTTGTTCCGCCAATTCTCGAGTGGTTTGACGCGCGTCTTCATGCAAACGTTTGTTCAAACGCTCTTCATCGAATTCATTTGGTCGTCCTGAACGAGGTGCATCCTTGAGGTCAAAATTGCCAATTTTAAATTTTGCGAACCAATCACGAGCGGTTATATCAGCTATAGCATCTTCTCCGTATACATCACAAAGCTCTCGGGCAGCGTCTGCGGCTTTGGCGCCTCGATTATACGCAAATAATAGATGGTGTCGGAAATGCTCATTTTTGTCGACTTGACACTCCATTTCAATGGTCTAAAAATAGACAAAAATTAATCTGAATAAAAAAACAAAATACACCATTTTTAGAGCAAAACAATAGCTTTCAAATAACATATAACTTTACATCAAAAAATTTGATTTAAATATTAAATTGATTAAAAATTCAAAAAACGACGGGAACTTATTCCTCAATTTAATATATATTATATATACAATTTCATTGGAATAAATAAGTGCATTAATAAAATACCTATTTCTTGGTTGATCGAGTGATCAAGGAGCAAATTGGTTGATTGTGTTACAGGTGACCATAAATTATCGTGTCAGAATACAGAACATTCTTATCTTTAAAAATCTACCTACGAAAGAATAAATGTGAAATGCCAATAGACCATCTGATAAATTTTTTGATTGTTCATGGGTTAAAATTAGAGATAAAATAAATATATAGATTTAATCTTAAAATATGACTTTCAGTGATAGTGTATCGTTTGGTTAATATTGATTGACGGTCGTTACAGGTACCGGGCGGCCAGTGCAGAGGTAATCAAGTGTCTAGGGAAGCACGCTGCGCGAGTTGAAAAAGCCAGCATTGACGAGGCATTTATTGACCTAACGGGTATTGTTCGATTGTTTGAAGGCATCGGTTTATATGACGTCAATTACATCCAGACGAGGTTGACAACTTGCTTGTGGCGGCACCTGATTCCGAGGAACTGAAACAGTTTTGGGATAAATCAAACCACAACTTCTCCGGTTGCCATGCTATAGGATTCAATAGTTATGCTGACTGGCTTGATCACAACTACAGTTTGAGAAAGGGAGAAGAATATTGTGACGATATTCGTTTGGCCGTGGGGGCTTTTCTAGTGCAGAAGATGCGGGACGATATTTATCAGACTTTAGGGTTTCGGTGCTCCGCTGGGATTGCCCACACTAAGGTCCATTCTTTTGTTCTATTACAATTATTTATTACGTCATAATCATTTATATTAATAATCATATAACATAGTCTTCGTTTTGGATTGAGCATTTCTCGTCTTAACCTTTCTTGTCATTTGCAGCTGCTTCTGTTTACACATTCAGGTTCGATTTCGGTATTTTTTTAGTGGAAATAAAACCATTTAGTCCTAATTAAAAAAGATTATTGAATGTTCTAATTTTCCCTTTGTTTTGTCTGGTGGAAGAAATCTGTCCGGGGTACAATAATCAGAAGAATCAGTTCTAATATACTTGCCAATTTCGCTTTATTTTTTGCTCCAATATTTAGGCTGATTTAATAGGTTAATGAATAAATAACCAATTGATCAGTAGACAAATTTATCTCTTAACTTCCGCAAATAAATCTAAATTAAGAGATAGTAAATTAATGTGTTTAAATTTATATTAATTAACCTATTAATATTAAACAAATGAATACCTTTCAAGTTGAAGATTATCAACGCGATGAAGAGACTGACATTGGGAGGCAAGAAGATAACATTGAACAAAAAAGAAAACAAGCGCAAATACTTTGTTAAGTTGCAACATACAACAACGAAGAAGAAGCTATCAAAGCATTTCATTGGGTACACTCTTGGGACGTATGCACCAGAACCGAAGATACGATGGACGAAAAGTCTACTTCGTTGCAAGAAGATTTAAAAGCGCAATGAAAAACAATGTTCATCGAAGAAATCAAGAAGAAAATACTACAAATTTTTGATGATGGTATCACGAAACCAAAGCAGATTATTTATGCATTGCAATAAAGAATAGAAGTACCAAAAAAGAAACAATTACCTTTCTCAATATAAGAACCAAAAATATGGTGATTCATCAATTGACCTAATGGTGTGAAGATCACTCAACGATTCTAGCCAATGAGAATGAAACTTTTGTTATCAACTATAATATTGTCTATCAAGATGAAATTGACGAGGACGACGACGAAAAGGATGAATATGATCAAAATGTTTTAAGATTTTTTGCGTCAACCAAACGTCTTCTAAACATCGCTTCGCAAACAAAACATATCAACCCAGATGCAACATATAAATTTGTCTGGCATGGCTTTCCAATTTTGATTAATATGATCACAGATATGAATAACTCAAACTTTTGAGTTCATTTTCCAAAGCTTGCAAATTGGTTTACACAAAGTTACCAAGGCTCCTTATGAACGGAAAAGCATTGCTACCCAGTGTTGTCGACTCGAGTCGCGACTGAAGTCTTCAAACCGACTCGACTCGAAAAATTATTAAAGTGACTCGACTCAAGAAAAATAAAACTGACTCGTATTCTAAATGTTTCTGAATCAACTGGAGTCGAATTTCTTGTCTGACTTAATATAATATAATACTTACTTATATATAATATATAAAACTTATACTAATATATATATAATCAATTCACCTGGATATAAATACAAAATGATGATTATGTAATCGATTGCATGAAATCATGCTAATCAAAAATTCTCAATAAGCTGGTTGAGACTGTCGATTGAACATTGATTTTAGGGCAACGTGACCTAATTAACAATGCTCCACACGACACTCTCTCCCAATAACTGTCATAATGCTCACACATTTTCTGGATTTTTTGGTTGAAAGAAAATCTCTTAGTTACGAGACTGGAATTTATAGGAAGCAAACCGATACAGGTTTATATACTTCACCGGCCAGTTTTTGTGAACTTAAGTATAAAAGAAACATGATTAAAGGTTTAATCGCTCCTGGTCGCTGTCTTCCACTTTTGTTAAATCTGTAGAAAGTGTTACTAAACTAAGTTCTTTGTTAAATCAGAATGGTTATTCTAAATCTTGATCTATGGAAAAATAATAAATTATGTTTCAATGTGTATCCACTGAGTTGAAATCGGCTTTGTTGAGTCGAGAAATATTCGTTCATTTTACCATTTCTGTAGTACATATTATTTTGAGAACGAATTTCGTTAATCAACAACGGCGTTATGGATTCATCGTCAAAATACACGATCGATAAACGATTTCAATTTCGGGATATTTTACGACAACAAAAGTACGATCACTACAAAGTAACACAATTAAAATCGAATCAACAATTAATTGATTGTTTTTCAATACGAAAATGTCAACATGGGGATAAGGAAATCTAAAATTTTTCAACACAACTGTTCCTCCGTTTCATAACCTCTGTTACTGAGGAAACATTTCGTCTCACAACAATTGAGAAAGCAAATAACTCCAACAATATCACCTTGTTGACAGTCACTCTCATGTGCTTCAACAAATTTATCATCACCAAATTGGGACGCGACCAATCCATTTATCTCGATCAAATGATAAACCATAACTTCTATTTTTTTATCCACAAATACTGCCACGCAACAAAATTTCTGGATGTTTCCAGATAACAAAAAATAACATTTTAAAATATATATATAGAATTTTCTTTTTAACAAACATCGTTACAATTAACTATATATTTTAACTATGGCCGGAGTTTGAGCCAGTACCCGTTTTGCAAAAATTGAAAATAGTTGAAAAAACAATAATTAAATACAATGTGATATACGAAATATTAAATCTAAAACAATCGATAAGACAAAAAAAGCTACTTTCAAAATTTTACTTTAACATTTCATCAATCAAGAAATTGCAAATTAAATTTGGAAAGGGTGATTTTTACTGCATTTTCTGGAAGAAGTAGAGATCGTTGTTTACGTGCTAAACACTGTTTCAGAGTTTGTTAAACTGTGGTATGTTTTTATCATTAGTAGTTGTTCTCGATCGCGTGGCAGACTGTAAGCATCCAGGGCCCATAGAGATGCTCCTTGATCAAGTACAAATTCGAAAATTCAGTCTCTCCGTGTCTCTGGCGTTCTTGACCGATTGGTGCCGCAGAAAATAATTGAATTATCCTTGGAGGACTCTGGAGTTTTTTAAGGAAATTAATTTATTACATAATTTCTTTATTTGTCTCCGTGACTTTCCGTTGCTTTTCGATTTTATTCCTTTGAAATAACTAGATTCCGGTGCTGACTGGACTGCAGAAAGAAGTCAATGAGTCAGAATGGAGTCAATGTTTTATTGAAATATCTAAATGGAATAGCGCTTCTCCAAGGAGACTGAATAACTAGTTTCAGTTGGGTTAACAACACTGCCTCGATAATTCGGAAATTTAAGCACTTATTGTCGGGATTGAATATGACCTTTAATATTTTGCTCTTACACGAGAGATTCGGATTAAGAAAAAATAATTGACATAGAATCAGGAGTCCTAGTCTAATCGCAGTATCAATCGAGCAACTTTATCAAGTCGATTCGGAAATCGCCGCGCTCCTTCGATAGAGAATCCTCGTTGCGTGAATTTTTTGTGCGTCATCATCACCACGATATGGATTGTTTGCGGCGTCTTCACAGAATAAATCCAAACTCCTCATTATCAGAAAGTCTAGTCTCGCTTTTAAAAACAGCTCCATATGAATGATATTTAATAAATAATACCGCAGATATCGCAGAGATCCCGTTCGAATGAAAAAAAAATTACAGTCATTCCACAAACTGTATTTGATGATCGAAAACAGAAGCAAATTAAAGATTTCTTTGTCTTGATATTCCATCAAAATATCTTTACTCAAACCGACTAAAACATGCAAATAAGTCACATGATTGCATATCGTTAGAATGTTTCGATTATCACAATTTATCGTGAATATTTTAAAGAAGTTCATCCTATTGTCATCATTATGTTTATTAATAAGAGTATCGAAGCTGTTTACTTTTGGCGTTTTACATTCACTATTGAAGCTGATTTTACAAAATTCATAAGACATCAATTCTCGAAAATATTTATTCAGAATATTAAAACAAATTTACAAAATTTGATAACCCCAATAATAATTTTTTTAATTGTTTTTTATCTACAATTTATCAAAAAATTTAGTCACAACT
>MQRK01245942.1:13755-30503 GCA_001938485.1 Girardia tigrina
TGGTTTTCTTATCATTTTTAATTTTAAGATATTTAATAGATACATTAAAAAGATATTTTTATTTTTAAATAGATATTTAATTTTTTATGATTTTCTTTTATTATATCATTTTTAATTTTAAAATATTAAATAAGCATATTAACATTAAAATATTTTACCTTTTAAAAAAATAATAAATTATTCTGGCGAGATAAAAATTTAAATTAACCCCTCATAATCACAAAGTTCGCGAAACATGAGCTTTATCGTTTAAAAGAAGACTCATTATACAGAAACGGTTTTTCATCATTTAACATATGATATTTTGTTAGGTCTGAAATTTAATATAAATTTTGTAATAATTTTGATAATAAAATAAATATTATTTAAACTGTAAAATTAAATTAAAATCGAAAACAATAAAATAGTGAAGGAATTTTTATCAGAAAGCAGCTAAAATTAAAAATACAAATTTTGAAAATATTATAAATAAGATAAAAAATAAAACATGAAAAATATAAATAAAATATGTAAGGTTTCATTAATGATGTCAGATTGAACAAACAAAATTTAATATAATTTCAGTTAATTAAAACAAGTCAAGCCTTAAAATTATTGTTCGTTAAACCATTATATTTTGTTTACTTTTCATTTAATGAAACTCTTTCAGCAATTTTGTTTGAATTTTATTTTTAAATAAAAAGAGGTTTCTTTTTCAAAAGAAAAGAATTAACATAATATCAATATATTTTTTAATCTCTTTTCATCAAATGATAAATATTTTTGTTTTATTTTATTTCTTTTAACTTTTTTGTGGATGTATTAAATAAAATATTTTCTTAATATAAGTTTATATTTTTGTTGAAAAGATTCCATTAATTTGCATTAAGAAAATTATTTTTTACTCTTTTGAAAGTTTTTACAATGTAAAAATCCTTCGTGAACGGAAATGAAACAAAATCGTTCCCAATTTTAATCAGTTTGAAAGAATTAGAAAGTATTGATTAAAAATATAAATAATATTGAGTCTCATGAACACATATTTGAATTTATTGTCTTTTGAGGGTTTACTCATATGACATTTTGATCAGTACAGTAATACCTCTCTACTTCGAGGCTTTGTTGCTTTGTGGATTTTCAATAAAAGTTTTTTATTGTAATTTAATTTTGTAATATCATAATTATTTTTGGTAGTAGCTATGGGCGCTGTGTACAAAAGGCAGGGTCAGCAAGTTAGTGAATTGTACTTACTAGGAATTCATCGTTCAAGTGGGATAATTTCAATCCACTATTCCTGACACGACAGTGTTTCAGCAGGTTACCCGGTCATTTCTAGCTTGGAATAAAACTTGCTGTTACTGCCATTGCAGCGCACCTGCGGCCGCGGACATCTAAGGGCATCATTTACTAGCGAAAGCGAGGAGCTTGATTCACTATGTACTGACAATAATAATTTTAAACATCACTGCTCTGTTTGATATTTCCCTTCTATATCACATTTATTGTATTTGTACCGAGAGGTCGGTTTGCAGGTACGGTATTGTATTTTGCTTACGCTATTTGTTTACTTTACGATAAAGACTGAAATTATTCATTATGATACCAAATAAATATATCGCAACTTCTATGACTTCTGGTAGTGAGCTTAAGCGTAAGCAAAGAATTCTTACGATAAAAGAGAAAATCAAACTTCTTGATTTGCTGAATGAAGGAAAATCGTATGCTGAAGTTGGTCGTTGTAACGCGAATATTTTAAATTGTGTATGCATTCAGTTCTTTTTATACACTTTAGGTTTTCAAATTTTTAAATAATTTATATATTTCATTATGTATATCAGTAGTGTGAAAATGGGCATTCTGTCGACCACCCCCCCCCTGGCCGTAACCATGGCAACGATATGGGTTATCGTGGTTACCATGGCAACCGACCCGATTACCATAGCAACGGTCGCGATTACCTTAGTTACGGTCGCGGTTACCATGGCAACGGTCGCGATCACCCCAGTTACGGCCGCGATGTCCCACGGGGGGTTACCGTTACCGTAACCAGCAAAACTCAAGGTTACTAACTTTCGTTAAAATTATTTGTACGAGGATTTTCAAAAGGTATTGCTTTCACATTTCTATTTCGAAAAAAAGTATCGGGAGCCTCTTTTCTAAAGCAGATGTCAATAGGATATTCAAAACTGTCTAGTAATTCTTCTAAGACATTTGAACCATCAGAAGGCTCAAGAAGTGCAAGACACTGAATCCTAGTGACTCATATTTCAAATTTATGATCTGTTTGACTTAATAAAAAATTACTATTTTGTTTACTTAATTGTATGAGATGATTAATTTGTAGAGAAATATTTTCCGGATCCCTTTAACAAGATACAACAATATATTCTGGAATTCTTAAATTTATAATCTTTTAATGATTATTTATTATCCTTTAATTATTTTGATCCCATCAAATGTTGAGTTAGGAATCTATTTCGAAAAAAAGTAGTGGGAGCCTCTTCTAAAACAGATGTCAATAGGAGATTCAAAACTGTCTAGTAATTCTTCTAAGACATTTGAAACATCAGAAGGCTTAAGAAATGCTCTTTCCTTTAAGTTTGTTATAATAAATTTTTATTTTATTTTTTTGTAATTCTTTTGTGATTCTTAATGAGAGAAATTTATTTAGTTTTCATCAATAAATCTTTATCAGCCATAAAAAAATTAATAAATATTTAAAAAATAGAAATATTCTTTTAAGTAAAAGTTATAAAAATATCTACTTCAAAGTATTATTTAATATTTAAAATGACCGAAGTAAAACTTCTTCAATTTTTAAAATCTTTAAAATGCTATTTATTTTTATGATTTTATTATATTTTTCTGCATAATTTTTTGTTTTCTTCAACAAATATTTATCGAAATAATATTTAAATTTAATTCTTTTTACAAATAAAACAAATAACCATTTATCTATATGCATTTATTAGAGTCAATTAAGGAAACATTCATTTCTTATTTTGTTTTCGTCTAAATTTAACGAAAAAATATAAATTAAATAACGAACTAATCAAACAAATAAATTCTTATTTTTTTAAATGATTTTGATTAAATAAAATATTATAAAAGATATAAAAATTGTATTTTCAAATATTTCGAATAGTGGAAGTAAATTTAATAGTAAAAAATTCAAAAAAAAATTGTATCAAATTTTAAATGCAAAATTATATTCATACCCCAAATCTTGTTACATTGTAGCATAATCTCCTCATTCTCCTGCAAAATTTCATTGAAAATTGTAATTCCAGGACACAGGCAGAGATTTTTCTTTTTGCTACAATAAATTTAAAAGCAATTAAAATTCCAAATAAATTCTTTTTTAAAACTGTATTTAAAACAAATAATTCACTGGTTTATTAAAAAAACCAAAACAGCCAAAAGGAAAAAATTAATTTTAATAATTTATTTATAAATAATTCAAACGTAAAAAAAACAATAATTAATTTTTTATTAAGAAATTACAAAAACAATTACAATTTTAAATCATCACAAAGTATTGAACGCAATTTTGCAACATTTATTTTAGTAATTAATTTCTACAGACTAAATTAACACTAGTTTTTGAAGATTTAATATGATGACAAATATTTGACTAAAAAGAATGAACGTTTGTTTGTTTGTCGGTCAAGCTATGATCAAAATGTGAAATTTCCGGGGAACCAGAGCGAATCCACGTAATGACGTGGTCAATTCGGATAGCCCGCACTGAAGCGGTTCTGTCGATACAGCGCATTTGCCGAAAGAAGTCGATGAAATCGACCAAAAAAATGCACGTCGTTAAATTTTTAAATCAACACTGATTTCGAATAATGACGATTTAGATGTATTAGGTGTACAACTTAGTTTTTTGGATTTTTTTGCAGAACAAACAAGTTTATTTATATGACATAATAAGTTTTATTCTAATCAAAATATTTTCCATCGTTAATTATGACTTTCGATCATATTTCAGGCAAATTATGAATTCCATCGAAAAAAAAAGTTTTGGTCTTTTCATGCAATCCATTGTTCCAGTTATTTTTTTATATGTTCCTGGTTTCTGAAGTGCTGGTCCTGAAGAGCGTTTTGCATTGATCGGAACAGATGATAATCTGATGGGGCACAGTCTGGTGAATAGGCAGCATGCGGTAGAATTTCCCATTTAAGTGATTTCAACGTGTTTTTTACTTGTTTTGCGACATGTGGCCGAGCATTGTCATGGAGCAAAATCACTGTGCGCTGTATGTTGGCTGGAATAGAACGTTTTTCCTTCAATGCATCGTTCAATTTCATTAACTGTTGTTGGTAACGTTCTGCATTAACAGTTTCATTCGAATTCAGCAGCTCATAGTACAGTACACCTTTTTGATCCCACCAAATGCACAACATAACCTTGCTTCCATGACTGTTTCACTTTTGCTGTTGATGTGGACGGTTCGCCGGGATGAACCCACGATTTCTTGCGTTTAGAGTTAACATAATAAATCCATTTTTCATCTCCAGTCACAATATTATGCAAAAACGACCATCTTCGTTGTCTTGTAAGCAATGAATTGAAAATCAGTAATCGACTTTTAATGTTGGCTTGATTCAATTCATATTGTATCCATTTTCCTTCTTTTTGAATCATTTTCATAGCATGTAGACGTTTACTTATGGCTGCTTGAGTAACATTTAACTGTTTTGCAAGCTCTTTCTCTGTTTGAGTAAAATCTTCCTTCAGTCATGATTCCAAATCTTCATCTTCGAATCTTTTTGGTTGACCGGAACGCACTTTGTCACTTACGTCGAAATCTCCACTTTTAAAACGTTTATACCAGTTCTCGCAAGTCTGTTGAGTTGGTGCATGTTGACCATAAGTTTCTTCAAGAAGCCGAAAACTGTCTCCAGCTTTTTTCTTTTGATTAAAGTAAAACAGTAGTGCTTCCAGCAAATGCTGTTTTGTTGGTATGAAAGTTGTCATGCTAAAACGTGATTAAAAATATGTTTATGACGCATTTAAGGTCAATGACCTACTTAATTTTAATGCCTCGATTTCAGCACTTTAAAAATCTGTACGTACGACTGTAAAATAATGCTTATTACAAAGGTTACACCATCTCTTAGAAAATCCAAAAAACTAAGTTATACACCTAATACCTAGATATACCTAAATATACTTGATTCGTGTAAATTATGATTTATATTAGCGGATGTTGAAATCATATTATCACAATTTTTAACTTCAGTTGCTTGTAGAAGATCTGATAATTTTGAAATTGAACCAATTGATTATTACGAGGTCAGTGAGCCATGTCCTTTCGAAGTACAGATAAAAAGAGACAATTTCTATTTGCTTTGGCCGAATACCGATCGTTGTCCTCTTTAATGTATTAAATAATCGGCGTATTTTATGAGAAGCGGAAATACCAAGCACCTTTATTAAATTCATCTCTTTGTTGAATTTTTTGTTGAGAATGAAGAAATATTTCAAGCCCAGTTTGCCAAGTTTCCTTATATTAGTCTGCTTAAAATGAAAATAGCAGCCTTGGCAGGTAATCTATGAAAACATATCACCGAATGCTCTAATGGGAGATTTTTCAAAGTCATTGTGAGGGATAATTTGGAATAATGTAAGTTTGTTGTTTGTATGCTGTTTAGATTTGTGACTCTCCTACTCAGATGGGATTGATATGTTTATTGATTGATTATTTGAATCTAATGAAATTAATTTAATGATATTAATTTTAAGTACTAATTAATTAAAGTTTGATAATTATGAATTTTAATAATATTTTCAGTAAATGATTTTAACTTATTAAATGTAATGTATTTTAAAAATTAATGTTTATTTTAAAAATTATGTAATGACTTTTATCCAATAAAAATTATGAGAAATTAAAATTTATTATTAAACTTTCCCATTCACTGTTTTTTTAGATTTGAATACATAAACAAAAAACTATATCAATCAAAGAAAGATGACCAATGAAAATGTTGTGAAGAATCTGTTTGTGTTGTCAATAAATGTTTGCATTCAAATTGTGATGTTGTTAATAGTCATCAATTGCTAATAAGGCAAAAATTGAGGGACCATATGTTTTATTCTCTGAATAACCAATTTATAATGTTCATACTGCCTAGATTTCATGAATACAACAAATTTTGTCAACATATTTTGACCATTTCGATCTGAAATTATGAATAACTGAGAAAATATTTTTGGGTCGACAAAAAATTTCCCATCATAACATCACCTCGATTGAAAATAAAGTGATTCCAATGACCATATAGGTATTATATTTTGACTACTTGTAATGTCTCTTAAGTACTCAAATCACGCTCCATATTGAAGATACTGTTTGATATAGCATGAAAAATTCTTTACAATATTAATTCTTAAAAAATAGAATTACCATCAATTTTTGAAGATTTCGTTTGATCTACCATGATAAAAGTTTGTACTGATATAATTTAAAATATAATTTAATATATATAATTTAATAATAAATATATAATTTAATATAATATAAAAACTAATGTTAATTTATTCTGAAGATGGTGAGTAATACGCTTAAATTATTTACTAAAATAAATGTCAAAAAAATGGCGTTCAATATTATTTAATGAATAATATTTTTTTAATTATAACATTCCTTTATATTCCTTATATATTTGACATTTTTTCTTCAAATAATTATTATTAGCATTTGGATTTCTTATTGAGAT
Source organism: Girardia tigrina (assembly GCA_001938485.1). Classification (NCBI taxonomy): domain Eukaryota; kingdom Metazoa; phylum Platyhelminthes; order Tricladida; family Dugesiidae; genus Girardia; species Girardia tigrina. The sequence goes on from MQRK01245942.1 coordinate 20,464, forward strand.
TTAAATTGATAAAAGATTTTTCAAAGATATAAAATTTGAGGAATATTTATGAATGAAAAATCGATCTATTTTCTTTTGGCGGCCATTTTGGTTTAGAGGTATACTAATTTATTTGAATTAATTATTAATTTCAATTTATTAAATTTAGGTTTATTTTAGAGATCTATTTGATGTTGGCCGCTTGAAAAAATTATTGATTATAAAAAAACTCAACATAAAAACAGAAAAAAATATAATTCAATTATTACAGTTAAATATAAATTTTATTTAATAATAATTTTCATAACTTTATTTATAAATATATAATGATATTTAAAAAAAAAAGAAGTTTAATGAATAATTTTAAATTAAATTTATTATTAACCATGTTCAATGTGATCACTAGTTTTCCATTTATTAAAATTGTTATATTAAATAATAATATGAACATTTATTAACACAACAATATCAAAGATAACAAAAATTTATTTAATACACCTATATACCGAAACTTCTGTTTCTTTGACACATAATAAAGTTTGTAATTTTCTATTGTTTAGATGCTTTTCCTCCTTGAATTTCATTAATCAAATCCCATGTTTTATTCATCTTATCAGGAATATTAGTTTGGAAGTATTTTTCAAGTTTGCTTGCATACTTATAAGCTTAGAATCCTGTTAATTTTGAATCTTTTTCCAATTCTTTAACAGAATTATAATTTGTTTCTTCATTTTTATACTTTTCTAAAAGATCAAACAAGATATGTTCATCAAATTTTTGATTAATTTCTAAAAAGGTAAAAAATCATCACATTTAGTATTAACTGCTTCAACATGGGCATTTTCAAAGGACTTTGTTAAACAATAAAAAAATAGTCATAGGGTATACACTATTCCATGCTTTCGAAATCAAAACTACTGCTTGATATCGGCCAACCTTTTTGAACCAATATTTGTTTTTTTCTATTTTTTATCAGTGGGGAAAAGTCACTGATCAATCCAGGTGCATCTGCCTTCAGTCTCATATAATTCTCCACATTTGGCTTCGTCGCCTTGTCCACCCTGTTGTACTATGAATTTTCCCATTATTCTAGCCATATTTTATGTTTAGAATCACCCAGGGTGGCTTCATTAGACCGATTACATAGATCTTCGACATTTAATCGTGTCACTACATTTGTTCATATTTTTATTGCCATTTCAACGTGCTTTTATGTTATTTTATTCTCGCCATTTCTCATGTGTTTACAGATATTTATTACATAACAACATTTTTATCGTACTTTTCATGGATTGCGCTATATTTTGATTATGATTTTCCTTAGGCATTTTGTACTTCAGAAGTTACTTGATTTTTCCCCGCTGTATGTTTTGTTCTATTATGAAATTGGGTTGCCTTGTCGAATATCTCTCTTTAATCGTCACTCTCATCATCCAATTCTTCCAGCTTGTTCATGATTGTGTTTAGGATATGATTCCGAAAGTCTTTTAATGCAATTCACAGCAATGATAACCATTGGATGTTGGAAATCAAATAAGCATTAGTTATCGCAAACTTTTATCTTCTGTAAATATGATAATTTTAAAATATCATTATTGTAGAGTTGCCTAGTACCAATGCATCCAAAAATGAATTCTATAAGGGTAGTTTCCGAATTATCTCCATAAGTATTCGCAATTTGGTCCCTAGGCGCGCTATATTTTTTTCAGTCACCATTTTCTATGTTTTTATAGTTTCTCAGGGTCACTTATTGTCTATTAAGTGTTTTTTTTGTTTATTTGGAAAACATATCTGCATATCAACTTCTAGTGGAGACTTAACAAACCGCATGTCTCATTCACATAGATCTCTGCGCTAGTGAAAGCAGATATTTCACTCTCGAGAATATTTTGACAAAGTCGTATTGATCAGATCAAAAGTATTTTATGTGCTCGAAACACATGGGCACGTGTATCAGTTTTTCGTCAAGGGAGAACCCCCATCGACACAGAGTATCAATGACAGACTGCTGCTTACCTGTAAAGTAGAAGATCTACATATAGTATAAATGCCCCTTCAGTTAATGTAAATCTGTATTTGTTTATTGATAAAGTTGAGAGAGTAGACGGAGAGTATCAGAAAATACTCCTGCACTGGTCAGGTTATTCCATTTGAGGAGCCATGATCGTCCAACGCAGTCACTGAGGCACTTTGAATGTGTATTACTGTCCTGTTTTCTAAATTGTTCGTCGCACAAAAGTTATGATAAATATTATCAATAATATTATTAATAAAATAATATTATTAATAAAAAAATTTTTTTATAAAAACAACCACGTTTTTCAAGCATTACCAATGCACTAAAAAGAGGAAAATAATTTTTTTCTAGACATGTGCGAAATTTTATACCTAACCAAAAACGTGGGGCGGATTTCTGAATTACTGCTATTAGTAACTGCTTTTTAGTAACAATCGATCATTTATTTTTTATTAAAAATTTTTTATTAATAATATTATTTAACTATTTTTAGTTATCATTTAGGAATTATTTTTTTCAAAATTTTTTTTATCAAATTGTATTGTCATCGAAAGCAAGCCTGTATAAAACTTCATTCATGAAAATAAACGAAAAGATTGCTATTTAATACAGTGTATAAATTTGTAGATAATCGTAAGTGGTTTTTTGCAAAAAAAATTAGAAAAGATTATTTTTTTCAAAATATTTTTTATAATATTGTATTGTCATCGGAAGCAAGCCTGTATAAAAAAATGCAGCTCAATTGGATGACTGAAAGTGGTCGAAAAATCAATCGCAAGATTTGTTCCAGACAAACAGACAAACAGACAAATAGACAAGAAAGCAAGCTAATAAAAACGTGGTAATATGTTAGATGATTTTAAGGTATAATTGGCGTAAAGTGTTTAAATTTAATTGATATAGTATGTATTTTAGAAAGATTATTGACAGCAGGACCTTGTTCCACCCGCTTTCAAAAATATAATAGTTATGTCATTATTTAACAAGTCAGAAATCAAAATATCCGAAATCTAGCCAGCAAAGTTTATTCACAGGGAGAGATTAGAAGCATCATTAAGAAATGTGGCAGATGAGTTAAGAATATAAAACGTGTGTCAAATGGTTTGGATAAGATGCTAATCTTCAAGAGAAGAAAAACCAACTTCACCAAACTTACAAGAACAGAAAAGGTAAGAATTTGAAAAATGAGATTCCATTGCAAGAATAGTTTTCAGGTTTTTTCTAATCCTAACGTCGTACTCATCTAGAGTTTAAATGGAATAAGGGATGTTCATAAAATATTAAAACATAAAAGATAAACTAAGAATGCTCAAATATGTTGTAAACATGAAGAGTTTGAGGAGCAGATGAGAAGAACGAGATAATAAATTCAACCTCGGAGACAATTATCTGTAAAAGCTCCAAGTCGAGCATTTTCCTGTACAAAGACATCTTGGGATGTTTGAAAGTAGTAAGAGGGTTATCGATTACATAAGATACTCATCAAAAGTAGATGTAATACTTACTCCACTATGAAATTTTAAAGAAATCATATAACTGGTAGGAAGTTAGACCGAAAGACATAACATTTCTTTGTACTTCATTCTTAACAGAGCATTCCAACCTGTTTTGAAAGCAGTCTAATCTGGAAACAGAATGTAAGTCTTACGAAAGTAAAACACCTCGGCCGCCACTTCGGTGATCACTGAGGGTTTCTCGTCTTCGGTATTGGCTATGGAGGGCCGAATCCGAAAGGATAAAGTCCGATCCAGCTTGAGCAGAGTGAACTCCTTTTCTGCAGAATCCAGAAAATGAAACCGGAAAGTAAGTTTAAATCCAAGGCACAGAAGCACCTAAAGTCCTGGCGACACAAATGCGATGAGATGATTCCCAAAAGTAAGGTCAACCCAGAGATGGAGTCCTGGTGACACAAATGGAGATGGTCATAGCAGTTAGGTCAACCCAGGCATAGAGCCAACTACACTCTGACGTCCTGACGACACAATACTTCGTGAAGTAAGCCATAAAAGTAAGAAATCGCTCGTTCCAGAATGAGACGAAGTGGGAAGTAAAATAACATAATATTAATAATAGAATAATTTATTTCATTTTACAGTTGCTCACTGCAGTCAGTGAGCAGTCAAAAATTGTCCAACTATCGCTGGTTCTACTGTCGTACCATAAAAACTTAGGTATTGCAATGCAAAGACCGTTTGACGGCAGTTATCACAAGTCAGAATTCCTTAAGCTATCATACTTCATTAGTTTATTTATCGTTCTATTCAAAATCAATATTTTACATTTGTTATTTTTCATTAATTATTTGGCATTTCTTAAAATATTTATATTTATTTTCCCTAATTATTTTACAATTTTATAACTTTTCTTTATTTGGCATTTAATTTTTGTCAAAATTAAAATAAAAAAAATGATTCGTTAAATTCGTATTTGTGACGCTGACAAACATATTACGTAATTTTTTCTCATTCATTAAAAACACGTGTTGTATTTTTTTTCATGTATTAATTTTTTAACAATTTTATTTTCGATGCAATGTTTATTTTTTACACCAAATTAATTGAAACTGAATTGATTTTAATAATATTCTAATTTATTTCAAATTTAAAGTTCTTTTTAAACTTTATTGAATTTTCAAATTTTGAATTTTTTCCATAACGAATAAACATTTTAATATTTTCAAAAAATAAATGATTAAATTTTAATTGAATAATGAATTGTAAATAAAATTTTTCAATCATTTTTTTATTGGATTAATGCTCTTTATGCTTTTTAGAATTTTTTTGTCTGAGACCGAAGATCCCTATTGAGATCAATGATAAATGTTTAACATGTGTACTGACTTCGTTTGTCACAAATTTGATTTTGCGCCCTTTTGATTTTCTCTTAGATATTACTTGTCTATTTTTCTGATCCAGTTCCAATGTGCTGCAAATGGCATCACGACATTTTGGTTAATTTTGAACACTCACTCTTTACAAATTGTTACAAAAAGTAAGATCCTCTTCAAATATGTTGTCAAAAAGCCCTGGAGCCCCTCCATTGTAGGTAGCGGGACTTTCCGAAAATAAGCGCACTCAAAAATAATTGTTATCACATTTAATTGTTAGCATATAATGAGGTATATGACTCATTGAATTTCTTTTCGGTTCAATTTCGTACCGTATGAATGAGAGATAGAGAGTGTAATGCACCTATTTGTGGCAACAAAAACTTAAAATAAGAGCAGGTGAATTTATTTTCAGAAAATCCCGATACAGGATGATTTTTCAACCCCCTCCTGTGTTCTGTCCTTACAAAGTCGTCAGTAAACTTATTGATCTGATAAACCGACTACTAATTTAACAAAGAGCATAATAAAGCCGAGTTAAATACAAACTAGCTGGAGAATCGAAACATGGGCTTAGTTTTGATTTCATGTCACATTTAAAAATTATTTTTTTGTTAAATTTGGTTATATACCCTCTTCATACTAAAGAATTTTTGTCTGAAACCAAAGGGTTCTATTGATATCAATGATGATCGTTTAAACATGTGTAATGACTTCGTATATCACAATTTCAACTATGCCGCTTTTTGATTTTCTCTAAGATAATATTCTACTGCGTTTCTGCACCAATTTTTATCCCATTATTAACAATGTATTTAATGGTAAAATTTTTTAATCAACAAAGTTGCCTTTTCTAACAAGTTACAAAAGTTTTCCGTCAATTTCGATTTCAAAATCCCTGAGCCGGAAAACATGTAGCATGATTTTATCTTATTTCTGACGAAACATTTTGACTTTACTAACATATTTACTCAAGCTAACATGTGCAGTGATACATTCAAAGCAATGGCTATAGTGAAGAGCAAACTACCCTTGTTAAGAATTCAATAATTAAAATAAAAAAATAATTATAATTATAAAACTTTTATTGGTGATAAAAGAAAGAGTTACTTTTGTTATTGGTTAAACGCATTAAGTTGTGTAATAAAGAAATTTGGCGAATTTTTGTTTTTGTGCTTCATCAGTGTTTGTGTTCCTGTAATTGAGTTTTATTAAACTTTTTGAATTTGGGAATCCAATTTTGATTTGAATCATTGGTGAGATATCTGTGAACCGTGATTCAATATGCTATTTTATTAAAATCGAATTTTGTTCTTTGATAAATTTAATTTGAAAGAATTTGGAATTTTCGACTACTAATCAGATTGATTTGAAAACAAATGTAATTAAAAATCTGTTTCTGTGAGTTACTGAATACTTGTTTCGAAATTTTCAATGAAGCGATAAACATCCTATTCAATTTTTCAAAAAAAAGATGTGATATCTTTGCCAGCCTTTCAATTTAAGTGGAACATTAAGATTGAACATATTTGATGTGTCGGCCACTGGATAGTTCTGCGGTGACCATCAAATCTTATTTAGTCAGAAACTCACTGGCGGGCGTGATCGGTCGGATCCAGTACTCACCGGTCCATACGTTGGCGTGTACTGGTGCTGCACCTGGTCCACAGCGGTACTCCGAAAAGTATAGATCCTGCCAGCGGTTCACTCAATGAGTCCGAGGGGGTAGTCCGGGTGCCGATCCACCGAAGAATACGGCGGTAGATCAGGCCCGGTCGATCTGATCTGATTACGGATAAAAACTGTGGCAAGAGATCAAAAACGACAAAATAAGAATAAAATATTTATTTTTTCCGACATTATCATAATTCAAAGTTTTTCATTTGTTCATAATATTAAAACAAGGATCTTGTTTTGTTAATTATTTTTTAACAGTTTTTTATTGTTTTTTTTTATTTTCTCGAACACTACAATATTAAAAGGGGCATTAATGTAAATTTTACATAGTATCAATATTTGATGCAATTGTTTCAAAAAAAGTGGAGATTTTAATTATTTTGCAGCAGTAAAAGGGGATATTATCAGTGGCTTGAATAATATCTGTATGCAGTCGGGTAATTTGAGTTAAATCACGTTGAGGGAGACGACACCATACATTAAAATAAAATTAAAATAACACTGGTAGCACATCGCGGTTTCCGGCATCTACCGACACTAGAGATGATACTTTTTTTTATGATTCATTATTATTTTTTTATGTAATTTTTTATTTTTTCCGGTGATTGTTCTTGTAAACCCCTTTCTATGATTCTAGGAACCACTTATGTTTCAACATCCCTTTCACCTTTTATATAAAAACTTTCTTTATTTTCGAATAAAAAATGACCTTGAAAATATTTTGTAACTTTTCCAGAAACTTTTTTATTTTATCCTCAGTCGTGTTCACAATGTATCTATATAAATACAATATTTTGATGTATCAATAGTTCAGTGCGTTAAACAGAGTCCTCAATTTGAAAAACTGCGAAAAATAATAAAAATGGTAAATTTCCTCCATTAAAAATCGAAAACAAATTGTAGATCAAGTAAATAAAGTGATTCTGGTATAATTTTATTTACTAATGTAATTTGAAGGATTAATTTATTTATTGTGTCTTTTGAAGGATTAATGTATTTACTTGTGTAAATTGGAGGATCATTTTATTTACGTGATCCCAAATTGGCATTTAGTTGATTCGAAGCTACTTAAATTTTATGAATTAACATAGTTCATAGCGAAGGAGTGCCGATTTAGATCTGTTTTCAATCGTATGAACTCAAAATTTCATAATTACAAATATTGCAAAATACATTTATAAAACCAAGATTGTTAAGAACATTGAGACAAATTTTATTAGAAATTTTATTATTATCCAATTTAGAGTCCTTACAACTCTCGGAAGATTGTTCACTGTTTAAAATAGCTATTAATCTTAATTGTAAAACAAAAACTTATCAAATTATTATTTTAATTATTTTAGAATATTCAATAAAAAAAATAAAAAAATACCAATTTCCATCTGGGTGGGAGAATCACCATTCCAAATTCAATATACTTAAATCAACATAAAGCATCCATACATTTACACATTCATGCAATTTAAAATATTCCTCACAATAATGATTATTATTATCTTAAATAATTTGAAAATTTTTTAACTTGTTTAAAAAAATAAATTGATGATAATCATTAATTTATATATTATATATTCGTTAATTAAATTTGAATTTTAAATCTGTTATAATGTCAGATCAAATTAGATTAACTGAAAAGAATTATATTAATCAAAACCGATGTCGCTTTTGAAGAGAATATAAAGAGGATACGAACGGCTTTTTGACTTCTAGATTGACGGATGGATTGTATGAAATTTTAATAAAAATAAATATCAGTTTATTATATAAATTTCGTGGAGTTAAAATAACCGTTGGGAGTGACAGAAACATTAACAAAATTAATTAATTTAAACTTAGACTCAAAGATAAAAGCAAGTAGGAAAAAAAGAATATTAGAAAAAAAACATTTACAAATGTCATATATATATATATATATATATATATTATGTAGAAACTAAATTTTATAATAAAAAAAAGTTCTTCTGGAAATAGCTTTAGTGCATTTCGGTACGTTTGACAGTTTTGGAAATTTAGCGGGAGCACTGGTTCGTCGGGAATCACACCAGTACAAAGAGAGGCCCACGATTGCAATCGTTCTAGCTACTCAGTAGTCGGGACTGAGCAGGTATAGTAGCAAATATCGAGTCGAGAAGTATTTTTTAATGGCACGAGATATCAAACATACAGAAAAAGGTCCCTACTTCCGCCATACATAACGATACCATTTCGTTGAACACACTAAAGTGGGGCCAGTAATTATCAGTAGAGTGCCTCTGTCGTATAAGATACTACCATCATCAGAAAACAACTGATGTGGAGTCAGTAACTTTAAAAAGTGCACCATACAAAGTGATCTCTCTGTCAACATAGATCTCCAATACTTTTAAGACACTACCACAAACCATGATCAACCCCAAAGACCGAGTTGGAATCTCAATCATCAAAGATTGGCCCCTCTTGTAGCGTCTCTAAGGTTTTTTCTGGATCATGAATCGCATCATCAAAGTTGTGGACGTTTCGTCCCTCCCGCGGGTCGAATGCTTCCCATTGCAGCATGGACTACCTTATGTTCAATTCGACGCAGGCCATTCATTTTATACTATGACCTAAATGTAAACCATTAAGAATAGTTTTATTTTTGGGCATTCATGCACTTAATGCATCAACAATGAAAGTATGTTATACAACTTTAATCCTACATTTTTTATGTCAGCCATCTCAAGACTGCGCATGGTAACATAACATCAACAAAAAACAACGTATGTATATTTTCAAAATAAACGTGCAGATCAACACGATACGTTGAAGGGAAGTACCGCCATGTCTTATTCCCATGTAAGACCGCACCAGAGTGTATTCTGATTTCGGCAGCAACAATATCAAAACAACATTGTGTCTAGCCATCCAGAAGCTACTCATAGATTTGTAACCTACCTGAACATGTGCAAGAGTTTCTTCATCATAACTACCTCTGTAGAAGGGTACGTGATAATCCATCTATGAACGATACCTCCAATGGATCATGTTTGATTTGGGCATATGAATCAATTCCCATTCAGTATTTGTAAGTTTACCAGCATATATTGGCGAGGTGGAATAAGCAGATTTTGATAGTGCAGTTGAATATCTACCAGCACTTTTCTGCTTATCAAACTGCACAAAGTATGAGTTAGAGATACAATTACGAAGGGTTTTTGTTAATTTATCTTTATTATTAGGTGTAAAAACTAAGAATTAATAATCTCCACAACGTTTTGGTACACACCCAGAGTGACAAACGAACTGGTATTAAGAAATTATACAGTAATACCATGAATATCCTTGATATCACGTATGGCGGGCTGGGTTTGTGCCTGTTTTATTTTTAATTTGTATCCTTCAAAATTTTTGGATGCTCACTTTATCTTCAATTCTTCTTTCAGTTTATCAATTATTTAGTAAAACCTATTTCAAGCTTTAATCTCTTTAAATTTTAGAAAATATTGTTTTACTTAGATTATTTAATACGTCATCTATATGAGAGGATAAATGAATATATATATATATATATATATATATATA
>MQRK01245944.1:0-12613 GCA_001938485.1 Girardia tigrina
AATTTTTAATTTTTTAAAATATTTAATAAGCAAATTAATATAAAAATATTTTACCCTTTAAATTAAAAAATAATAAACTATTCAGGCGAGATAAAAATTTAAAATTAACCCCTCATAGCGTAAAAGCGAATAATCGCGTAAAAAAAGACGCAAATTCAGGAGTACATATTTTTATTAATAACAAAAATGAAAAGTTTAAAAATAAATACTTTCATCCAAACTAGAAATCATTTTTGGTACTTGCTTCTTACACCATTATCAATATCGCTAGGAGATGTGTCACAATTTGTATTATCTTATGTTGGTTGATTCACTAACGGTCTCTAATTTTGAACAATAAATTCTGTAATACGCCGTTGTTTGTACAATTTTCGTCCCAAAAAATCTTTATGAAGGATCTCGTATATAAATTTACATGTAATTGGTGTAATGCCACATACATTGCACAGACGTCCTGTAAGCTCTGTATGAGAATCCAAGAACACGGTCGAAATGTAGGTGGGAGTAATATTGCAGAGCACAGAAAAGGTTGTAATTCAAACGAAAATCTAAACATAAATAATTTTAAAATTTTATAATCTCGGTTTAAGAACTATTAGGAGAGGGTGGCCTGATAAGCACTTTAAATCAGATCTTTAGATTCTAAGATTAATGTGCTAACGGGTCTTTCAAAAACCATATTGAGCGTGTTCAGATGATATAACAATCCATTGATGACATAATCAATGCTTGCATATATAAATAATTAATCCTATCTTCGCTTTGAATTGTTTTTTAGTTGTATAAAATTTATAATCGCGTAATTGTGATAAAAATCGCGTTAAAAAGAATACTTGCCGCAATATCAAATCGCGTAAAAAAGTTCGCGTAAAAATGGATAAAGTGTATATAGAAAGTAAACTAATAAAAAGAATGGAATAAATCAATTTATAACTTATAAATTATAAGCTGTTTTGAAGTTTAAAAATTTATGGTGATTCAAAATTTTTTAAAAACTTTTTTATCGTAAATGATTTTTATACATGAAACAATGATCAAAACAATTTAAATAATTAATCAAACTAAATAAAATTAAAAGTGCTAAGAGATTTTAATTCAAAACCTAACTCAGATTTAAAGTAAAAGATTTAATTAAAGTTTTAAAATTACAAATGGTATACGAAACGAAGTAAAACCGGAAACCGACACGATTCAAAATACTTCGAACCATTCTATTGACCAAGATTGGCATTTGGTAGTTAACATTTAACAATTAAATTCCTTACGGTCTTGGTTTAGGAATCAGTCTTTATGATTTCTAAAGAATAAAATTCAGACTACGGGAATTATTAAACTAAGGAGACTATGATGGTCAGCGGCTGCTGAATTAAAATTGTCATCAAAATCTTTTCTAAAAAGTAAATAAGGATCATAAGAATCATATGTATTTATCTAAATTTATCTAAAATGTGTTTGAATGAGTATTTCGATTTATCATTTAGCATGATATATAGATTTGAATTTATTTAGAGATTTTGCATAACACCAAAATTTTATTTAAATACTAAATGTATTTTTAAGCAAATATTCGAGGAACATCCTTTTCTTTCGCAAAATAATCCTTATTTACGTTAACATTTGGAATCTTAAAAAATTACTTTTTAAAAAATTTACTTCCGGTACATGCTCGGTGTGTAACAGATATGCAACAGTGGTTTAAAATGTGACATGTTAATAGTTAGAGATCCTGTAAGAGTTACAACGGTTTGTTACAGAAGTGTCACACCATGTTACGAAGGGTTTATTTTTGTTTTTAATTTTAGTTTCATGATTTTTATTATTTTTTCTTTTACAAATTTTAATTATAAAATTCAAAACTTTTTTTGAGCTCCTAAATCCTATCAATTTCAAATATATCAATGATAGATCTTTTTTCAACATATAAAACAGTTTATGAATTAATTAATATGAACTAATAAACCAGTTAAAATACTTTTTTGTTTAAAAAGATAAAAAATGTTTTATTGTTTAATTGAACGGAATCTGGGATAAAATAACCATTTCTGAAAATAAAAAAAAATAATTTATTATTTTCATAAACAGATATAAAAGATATTTTTCAATTTTTCATGTAACAACTTGTAAATTGACAACTTTAAAAAATTTAAATTCTATTTATCTTATTTTGTTTAAGAATAAAATTGTAATAAAATATTTACTGTAAAATCCAAAGTATAAGCTGCTGCTAATACATAAAGGCAACATTTTTGAATTGCAATTATATGATGTGCAGTTTATATAACTAAAAAACAATTCAAATCGAAGATAGGATTAATTATTTATTTCAATTTTTAACATCAAACTCCTCAATATCATCTCACTTTTCATTGTCAATAAAAGTGAAAAATTTTAGAAATTCTGCAAGGTCATGAAAAACTGCAATGTTTGGATCAGACTCGTTCACATTCATTTCATTTTCTTCAATTTCAAGAACATCGTCGTCTTCACCGAATGAAACACAAAAACCATTCAAAATTGTGGAATATATTTCCAAACTTAGTATGTTTGGTGTTCTCATAATCTTTAATAATCATATCCTCCCACTTCTTGCTCAATTTTGACTTGAACGAACGGTTAACAGTAAGATCTAATGGCTGTACCTTTGATGTCAATCCAGTAGATGTGAAATCAACTTTGGATTCCTTCTTAATTTTATCAATTGTAGTAGAGACAAGATGTGAAAGATGCATACCAAATAAAGGTAATGATAGTACTTTTGGATCCTAGTTCCATGATGTCAATGTAATTCGACTCTTCCATACTTTTTTGAGTCATATCTCAAGAGATTTAAGATTCATCCAACCAGATCCATTAGATGCAATAACAAGCTTTGATTCAGGAATGTAAGTCTTAGGAAGTTTCTTTGTGCCGAAAATAACAAAAGGTTGAGGTTTAGTACCATCTTTGAGAACACATAGATTGACGGTAGTTTTAATTCTAACCTCATTGGCACCTTTAGTCTCTACTGGGTACACTAAAGTCATGTCACATTGAACGGACATTTCACCAAAATTACGATTTGATTATCGGACAAATCCGTCTTTAAATCTGAGATGGTGCTTTTAAACTTGGTCATCTGAAATTCCCAATCTTTTGGCAATTGTTTCTTCGTGGTAGGCTATCAAACACAAATATTCTTGAGTTTCATAAAATTATCAGTCCATTGAGAGCTCGCGACAAATTTTTCAATCTTCATCTCTTTGGCAATTACTTGTACCTGTAAACGAAATCGAACTACAGACACTTAAAGTTCCCATTCAAGTTAAATTAGAATCCATTCGTATAATTTCGTTTCCAATTCCAGATTTCTAACGTTACCACCACGCAAAGATCTTTGATTTGGATTCATTGCTTTGATTACAGTCTCTTGGGCGATCCATCGTTGAATAACAGTTTCATTAATATCATATCGCCTTGCAGCTTCCCGTATGTTTCCTAACTGATGAGCTAATTCAGTTATTTATTTTTTCTTTGCTGGATTAAAAGATCTTCGTTGTTTCTTTTGCTTTTCTTCAGAATTGTTATCCATTTTAATCAAGGATTCAAAACAGTGCTAATAGCAATGTAAACAATATAAAAATTACAAAATGATTATTGTCACTGTGACATTTGTTTTTTAATGATAAGTTGTTGATTTTAAAATTATATGTCATCAACACAAATGGTACCGCCAATACTTGCTGCAGCTTATAAGACTAAAAAATACACTTTCATAAAAAACGTTCTCTTCAGCTGATACGGTCTGCAGCATATGCTCGGGACTTAACAGTATATATATATATATATATATATATTGAAAATTTAATTTGATTAAAGTATTTTATATAATTATTCGACATGTTTTGATGTTTATATACATCATCATCAGCAATTTTTGGAAATTTAATATATGAATATTGAATTGTTTTAATACAATTTTAAAAGACATATTAACATTGAAAGGTATATTCAGAATTAAATATTATTATTTATTAAAGTATTATTGGGTAATAATGGCAAAAATATTTTAATTAAAATTTTAAGTATTGAAATAACCTTACTTTGCCCATTCTGAATGGAAATTGATGGGTAGTAGTGTCTTATTAGTAGAGATTCACATAACTGTCGTTCGTAATGTGAATCAAATCCCTTGTGGAGAACAGAAAACTCATCTTTCGAAATAGATGAGGTTCTATCCTTACAACATAACCAATGATCAAGAACCTTACACGATCGACTCATTTGCAAGTGCTCGCTAATCCGGGTTTTGAGATGACGATTTGTCTCTCCGATCTGGGGCTCCCATCTCTTTCAATGGTATTGAGCCTAAGGCTCTTAAGAGGGTCCCCCCAAATTAAAGTCCCTAAGGGCCCCCCGATAGGCCTCCTACGGGGTCAGTGGCCTTCCGCCTCTGAGCAGTCGGCTTGCCAGTAACGAACGACCAACCATGGAACTTAGTTCCATGGCCATACATACCTTTGACTGTTACGGTGGACGCGTAACAGCCGCGAAATGGGCACTTGAATTCTCCTCTTCCTGTCGAGTAGTCGACTGGCAGTCGGTATGGTAGGTGCGGCTCTCCTTCGGTATCGTCATTTGTCTGTATCCTCGACATAGTCACAGTTGCGTCCGGTAACTGAGAGTTGGATTGGTTTGATATCGGCTCTTCCTCGTCCTCTCTTTCCAAGTTCTCTTCTCTCTGGGTATTGGATGTTGGCGGTTCTTGGTGATTCTTCTGAATGTGATCCTTAGGAATCCAGCAGTTTTGTATTCCTTCGGGCAATGTTGACATTGGTAGTTTCCTTTCTTCTGACGTGGCTGGGCTTTCTTTTCTCTTTGTTTTCGCGGTATTGGCTCTGCTCCATCATGATCTCTTCTGAGATGTCTGTTCAATTCCTTCACTTCTGCACACTATCTAAGACAGGCATCCATCGGGCAGCTGTGTTCTTTTAAACGAGGTAACACCAGTCTCAGTGTTTTCTCGTCCCCACTCCTTTGAATTCTTCTCAGTCGGAATATCTTCTCGATCTTTCCATCAATCTTCAGTAGATTCTCCTACAAAATGTCTCTCTTAAATTCCCCGAAACTGTACTCGGTTCCAAAGATCCAGTGCGTGTCCACTCTGAGACATTCTGCCAGATGTTGCTTTCTACGACCGCTGATCTTTTTCCCTCCGATGAGTTCACATCCACTGATCTGTTTGACGTTTTCTGGGCAGTCTCCTAAATCGATTTTGACATTGTGGATGATTCTTCTCCGCACAATGATATCCATTGGGCTTTGCAGTCCAATAGATATTTCATCCATCCTGATTCTTTCAGCTTTTGATATCTCCAGAGTTCGCCGAGTGCACAGATTGTGAAATGCTTTCAGCTTTTTCACATGTGCTTCGTTTGATCTCCAGTTTTCACAGCTGTAGTAAACCACCGGGAATACACAGCTGTTAATTACGTTCTTCTTGTTCCGGAGAGACAGCTTGTTGTTCTTCAACACTGGTCTGATCGTTCGTAGTTTCGCTGTTCCTTTCTGAATCCTGGCCTTGATGTCCGTACAAGAGTTTCCCCCACTCTAAATTATTGATCCCAGGTAGCAGAATTCTTCCACCCATTCAATTCCGGTATTCAACTCGTTCCTTGCCGCAATGTATTTTGCTCCATTGAGATTCAGGATCTTCGTTTTCCCAATGTTTATTTTGAGCCCCTTATTCAAGAACGCAGTGTTGAGACACGTGAGATTTCCTTCGATGTTTCCAAAGTCCTCGTCCAGTAAGCACAGGTCGTCTGCATAAGCAAGCCTGTTCATGGTCAGCTCTTCCCCATTGTAGTTCAGTTTCACACCGCCAGATAGTTCCTCTTTGATTTCGGTCTTAATTGCATGATCAAAGACAAGATTGAATAATAGAGGTCCTAATACGCAACCTTGGCGGACTCCTTTGTCCATTCTGAACTTATCCTTTCCTATGCTGCCGTGAAATCTTCATGAAACTTCATGATAAGGCTCATCATTCGATCCTGTATTCCAATTCATTGAAGGCAGTCTCAGAGAACTTTCCTGGGTACGCTGTCGAATGCCTTTTCAAGGTCGATAAAGATAGCAAAAACATTTATATTCCGGTATTTGTTCTCTTTTTGTATCTTTCGTATGATACCTATTGCGTGCGCCGTGCTTCTTTATGGTCTGAAACCAAATTGCCAGTCGTCCAGTATCCTTTCAAGATGTGGCATTAATCTATTTGCAATGATTCGGGCTATGATCTTTCCTCCTATATCAAGTAGGAATATTCCTCTATAATTGGTTAGTTCCTTCTTGGACCCCTTTCCTTTGTATAGGATCACCACCTTCGGCGTTTTCCAAGCCTCCGGGAATTCCGCTCTTCCTTCCCATATGTCCACGAAACATTGCAGGATCTTTTCAGTTAACTGAAGACCGCACCACTTATATAGCTCTGGAATGATACCGTTGTTTCCAGCAGCTGTACCGTTCTTCAGTTGCCTAATAGCGGTACTTACTTCTTCTATGTCCGGTGAGTAATCGATGTCTAGTGTTTGGCTCTGTTCGATATCTACGATATAATCTCTTTCGCTCTTCTTGAATAGATGTGAGAAGTTCTCTGCTAACACTTCGTCCTTCACACTGCTCTACACAGTACATTGAGGGGATTCCTTTGTTTCACTATTGCAGGGGACTCTGAGTTCCGTGTATAACTCAGAAGTCTTGCCCATACATTCTCTATTGAGAATACCTTCTATCTCTTATCCGATTGTTTCAATGCCATCTCTTTTCCACTTTCTCAGATGCCGCAAGGTGTTCAATCTTGAAGCCTTTCATACTGAATATGTCCTTTCTCATCTATTCAGAATGTACTCCTTCCTCTGTTTCCATTTCTCCTGCAGTAGTGGTTTCAGTTCTTCTAGGTGCCCGTATATCCACCTTTGATTGAGCTGGATTTTCTTCTTTCGGTATCTTTCCGTGGTCTTTAAGATGACCTCTTCCAAGTCGTCCCAACTTTCGACATTCAGACAAGCCTAATTTATTTAAAATTAGATTTAATATTCAAATTTTTAATTTTTATTATTGAGTCTTTTAAATAAGTTTATTGATTTTATTTTTGTAAATTTTTAAATAATTAAAATCAAATTAATGTTTAAAAATGACTATAAAAATATTTTATCTTAGCCAATAAAATTTAAATTAAATATTTTTAAATAAAATAATCTTCTCAAGTATAGTCCAGATTATAATGGGAGATATTGAAAATTGATTGAGGGATCTAAGTGAAAGCAATACTATTGATCATCATAAAGATGATAAGAAATGTCAATGTAATAAATGTTCTGTCAAATGTGTGAGTTCTCTTAACAGTCACTACTGATGGCCACTTTGTTGTACTGCAATTAGAACCTGTCAATTTTCCCTTTACATTTCTTCTTTCTATCGTTTGCCAACTTGAGTATCTTATTGTTGTTGGCGATACATATCGTTAACACGACTAAATCGTGGTCTGAGCCGCAGTCAAAGTTTGGATAACATTTGACGTTACTTATTCTGTTGCATCTGTTCTTTTGCAACAGGAATAAATCCAATAATAGCATTTTCTTCGTTTCTGGGTGTGTCCAGCTAGTTCGTTGCGCCAACTTGTGTTTGTAGAAAGTGTTCTCTACTTGTAAGTTGCACGCGTCAGCCAGATCTATTAATTGATCTCCGTTTTCTGATGTTACTGTTGAACAAGTGTAACACCCAACTGTTTTACCATTTTCCTCCGTCCGATTAAGTCGACAGTTAAAGTCGCCTCCAACTATCAATTCGAATTTTCTCTTCTCAGCTTCAGCCGTCGCCCTTTCGATATGTTCCTGCAATGATGTAAAGAACTCCTCCTTTTCCTCACTTGAGTATCCACTGTCAGTCGGCACGTATACCCCTACCAATTTGATCGACCTTTGGGGTATGTGACAGAGGAAAACTCTCGCTGATCGCTTCGAATTCGATATTCATAGAATCTTTTGATTTTAACATCATGACTACGCCTCTTTCTCTTATGCCGCTCGTAATGCCACTATGATGGATCCTCCACTCCCCGAAAGAGGTAATATCGCTCCAATCCAGTGTGTCTCTGTGAGTATGCACATATCGATTTTAAGGTTTTCAGAGAAATTGGTGATGTTAAGTATCTTTTCGTCGGTCAAGCCACTAACATTCCATGTTCTAATCTTCAGTCCACTGCAAGTGGAATCCTTAACGAGGGATCCCCCTTTCGAGAGCTTAATGACTTCGGGTCCTACCAGACCCCTAGGTTGAGTTTTGAAAGCTGTGTACTAGCGAAAGACAGAGTTGCTAGCCCCGTCGATCCGTTCACTCATTTAGCCTAGATCAAGGCGACCCAACCTTATATTTCTAGAAAGGGAAGAGACCCTCTTTCTAGTTCCCAGAATACACCACGGGGAGGCGAGCGAGTTTTGATGTACGAGTTTTGATACCCGTGACAATTAAATTTATATACAAGATTAGCTTGCAAATCACAAACTGTTTTCGATTTGTTTGAGAGGAAACTTTGAATTTTGGATATGACAGAGACTACTTTAGCACTACTTATTGTTCAACAAATATTCTTCCTAAAAGCTCTAAATTCTTCAGAATATGGAATTTAATATTCATTATGTCATTGTTTAAAGCAAAAATTATATATTTTATACACACAAGGTTTGTTTGGTTATATTTGCGTATTTTTGTGGACTCAAGCCATCATATCACTTTCAAATTATCAGAAGTTTTAAAAAAATTGTTATACAAGTAATGAGTGCAACATGTGCAATGTAAAATAAAATATTGGAACTTTTTCACAATTAAAATAATTAATTCATTTTGTACATATTTACTCAAGATGAATCTTCCCTGAAGCTATATTTACCAGATTACAAGAATTATTCAAGCGAGTGACGAAAGACTAGTTATAAACCCTATTAATTAAAGTTTGGACACTCACATAGCAATTGTTTTTTGTTGTCTATCTATTCGGATGAAAGAGATGTTATCCGTATCAATTATATACCTAATGGATCTTATATTATCGATACAATAAACTCAGTAATGTTTTTGGAATGCAGGAAATAGAGAAGAAAAGAAGGAAAATCGGCTATTTGGATGATTGTTTGTAATTTAACCGTGCATTCCTCGATTTTTTTATCAAACATTTACACCTTCAAACTTTTATTTTTTAAGCTTCTGAAAAATAATATATGTATGATTCATTTGAATGATGCTAATAATGTTTCAAAGTTTGTTGATGAAGGTTTTATTAAGAAATATTTCACTTTCTCCCTAAAAGCATTTGAAGTACTAGAACTTCACTATGAAGTTAATAGATGTCAATAGAGAGTACATTTAAAAGGGGGCACGGCATTTAAGTCTCGAAAATTAAGTCTCGGAAATTAAAATTTCAAAAATGAAAAATTCGGGTATATTTCAGAAAAAAATGAAATATTTGAGTAAATTTTAGAAAAAAATGAAAAAATATTTTTAAGTTTACTTGAATTTTTAATTTTTTCTAAAATTTATTTGGGAAATACTTTAAAATTACTTTTGTTAGGGCCTAGTATTAACGTTCGGGCCGATGAGAACACGCCCCATAATTCAAGCTCCCAATCGTCAATTGTGGTCCTTACGAGGACCGTATTTCTTTCGCAATTATTTGAATCACTAGAGGAACCACCGATGAAATAATCTGGTTGAAACAATTTCCCTAGATTCGAATTCAGTACGTAATCGAGAGTGGTACTATTCAATTCAACCATAACGCTGATCGGCACACACTTTTCATGAATTCCAGAAGTAAAGTAAACGTAAATTCTCCGTAATTGCAAATCACTGTCGCTTTCGTAAACACCAGTGGCCGGTTTGACACCGTGTTCGTTGGTGATTATTTTCCAAAACTCAGTTCCAATACTGTTTCCATAACTTTGAAATATTCTCATTAATTCATACCATTGATCATGAATGTCTTCACAAATTTTAGTAGATGCTGAAATTTCGTCAGTTTCTTTGATATGCAATCTCCGATCGGAAATTCTTACATGATTATCTTCAAATCTCTTTATCAAATAATCCACATTAAAAATATAGTCAAATGGCAAAGTTATCTGTTCTTTTAAATCAGACATGAATAATCAGAATTAATCAGACTTTAATAATTAAAAATCGATATCATTAGTTAATTTTTATTCGATATCAAAATTTATTATCATTTTAAACATTAAAACAAATCAAAAAATTATACACTTTTTTTACATTTTTCTCTCTCTTTTCACAATACAACAAAAGCAATTTTAAGTAATAATTTTAGTAATAATTTAAGTAATAATTTATAATAATCTTTAAATAAATATAAATATACATAATTTATTGAAATTGGAATTAAAAATTCCAATTCCAAATTTTACCTTCATTTTCCATCTTGAACATATTTCATTTTTGCAAAAAACATGATTGTTGAGGTTTTTTTTTGATAAATATTTTTTTTGATAAATACTTTTACTTTCTTTGCTTCGCTATTTGTATCTCATGTGAAGTCTGAAGCAATTTTTTATAAAATATTAATTGTTATTATTGTATCTCTGTTTTTTCGTTAATAATTTATATTAATTATTGGTAATAAAAGAATAATGATAATAAAATAAATTTATAAGACATTAAAAAATTAATTTTATGACAATTGATTAACTTTCGTGATTTTTAGACATTATTTATTTGTTTTAAACAAATCTTCTCAACAAAATAAAGTCGAACATTTTGATAATTAATAACTTTTATTTACTTAGAAAACAGTTTATTCGAATTGATAAATTTATTTTTATTTATGCATTTAAACAAAAGTCACGTTTTTGTCGATATTGGACAAAAATATTACAAAAGATTCTCTTTACATCGGATGTTCAGTTGCTGCCAAAATAATGTGACTTGAAAAGAAATATTTTGTTTAAATTAAGTGTCAATGTCTACTTAAAGAAAAAAAAATAAATAATTTTATTTAATAAATAAATAATATGTAATAGAACATTATAAATAATATTTATTACGTGTAAATATGTTTTTGATTAGTTGTGTCGATTATTAAATAAATTAAAATAGCAATATATAATATATAAAAAATTGTATAATTTAAACTGAAGCCACAAAAAGTTTACTAAAAAAATATTTTTATTTATCTTTTTAAAAACATGAAAATTGCATATAACGTAATTAAAATTCATTTAATTTTATTGATTTCTTTTATAAAATTAATTATTCATTTTTTCTTCTCCATTTTAATTTGTGTGATGGTTGTTCATATATTTAATTATTTTTTTTACAATTTAATAAATAAAAATTAATTAATAGATAAAATAAATATTTATTAAATCATTTGTAAACATCAGATATATTTTGATTGAAATAATCATTTATTTAAAAATGTTTCTAATTAATAGTTAATTTAGTAGAGTTATAAAAATAATTTGCTCAAGAATGTTGAAACAAATTTAATATAATTAAATATTAAAATGAAAAAACAATTTATAAAAATCTAATTTATATTAATTATTTTCTTTTTGATCAATAAAATATATTTTATTAATTTCTCTAATTTTAATTATTTTAAAATGATAATTTTTACAAAATATATAATGATTTATTTTTTATCTTAAACTAAAATTTCTTAATTATTTTTAAAAAAGATAAAATATATTAATTATTCTAATAATATTTTTGTATTATATTTCAATCGTCATTAATTTAACACTATTAATATAATTTATATAATCAAAATTTTTAATAATTAACAATAATTTTTTGCTTCTTGATTATAATTTGATATTATAAAGTATCTAAAACGATTGTCATATAATCTGGAAATATAATATAATGTGTTATTTTTGGGATTTAAACAATATAATAATAAAAATAATGATGCTTTCTGTTAAGAATTTAAACAAAATTTTCAAAAAACTCGGTGGGCGATTTTGTCGGGTCACCAAATTGGTCATATTACTGGAGTAGTTCTTTCTTTCCATTGACGTTTTTTTGTTATTTGATTATTTTCTAATATATATTTCGGTCGTTGTGTTAAAACTAACTGTTTCATAATTTCATTATTTATAATATTTTGATATTGATATTTTTTCATACACTTGCTTTGGAGTCCTAACAATATCTTAATATACATTCGATCACTGCATTAATAATTACAATGGATCATTTTATTTGTGAACTTTAATAACTAAAAATTAACATTTTTTCTATATATGAATTTTCAAACCAGAATACATCCTATTGAATTTTAAAAATTCGAAAACAGAAATATTAAGAGGTAAAGGGAAAAGTAGGTATAAAAAGATAAATATTAAATATTGGGTTATAAATTATCATTTGATATTTTCCATAATATTTGAAAAACCTGTATACGATTATATTAGGTTGGTCGAAAAACAATGGCAGTTTTTGGACATAAACTTCAAAGACGTGCAAATTCACAAAAACAAAAGTTTATTAATCAAAGTATGAACCGTTGGCATCAATACATTTTTGCCAACGAGAAACAAGTTGTTTTATTCCATCAGCATAAAAT
>MQRK01245948.1:0-13996 GCA_001938485.1 Girardia tigrina
CGACAACCACAAGGACCATAATGAGCATTTATCAGTACTTTCTTACAAATTTTACACAATAAAAAATTATCATTTGTCTCAAATTCTAATTGATCATTTTTCATAATTTTCCATAGTTCCGCTTCCATATTAATTTCTTAAATTTCGAATATCAAATTAATAATTAAATATAAAAGTGACATAATCGATATCAAATATGCAATATAAATAATTTTGAAAATATTTGGTGTGCAATAAATCCTTTGACTCGACAAGGACGAATGTAAGTAAACTTTGAAAATTTAAGAATGATTATGGATGTACGTAAGTGGGAATGTTAAGACCAAAGGTTTGATGTAAAAGCCGTTTTCGAGTCGTGCTTGATTCTAATAAATAACTCTTACATGGATTTCGGAGATCCAGAAATCATTTCATTCTTTTAAATGTATTCTATAGAAATGAGTTAAAGTCGTAACGAAAGATAACGATCCTAAATTATTTAAAACGTGTGATTATGATGGTTTAGAAGGATATCAAAACTGAGCTTCACCGTTTTTCTATGAATTTACGAACTGATAGGTGAATTTGCCCGTTTTTGAGACGATCAGTTTTCCGGTGACACGCTTGGGCTAATCTTTAGAAATCCCCCACGCAAAATTTTATGAAAAGTAGAATTATTACTTTTGTCTAAGCATTTTTCCATCTGACGGGATACTTTTACTTTGCTTCGTTCCTGAAATTTAACCTAAAACAAATATCTCAAAAATTTTAAAAATTACGGTTAGCGTTAAATTTCAGCAAACGAAACAAAATAAAAATATCCCACCAGAAGGAAAAATGCTTAGACAAAGGTAATAATTTTACTTTTCATAAAATTTTACATGGGGGATTTCTAAAGATTTTCCCACGCGTGATCTACAAAGCAGTCTGAACGCATTTAAAATCTCCATGTGCCGAGACGTGACCACGACTGTGACAGACGACAATACACAATCCAAGAACTACCGAAAATATTTGCAAGGTTTGTAAAGAAACCTTTTTAAACGAACATGTCGTGAGAATGAACATTTCTAAAGCTGCAGATGACGAATTTCTACAACTAATGTTTTGAATTATGAATGTGAGTTCTCATTAGTAATTATATAATCATTTTGTAAACATAAAATATTTCAAATAATTAAAAATAAAATATCAAATAAATCATACAAATAAAATTTTAATTTTTAACTTGTCTTTAATTTAACGTAACCTTGAAAATGTCCTCAATTGTATCCACTAAAACAAACGATAACCTCACATAAAGACTGGCGGCATTTTATCATTGTAATTCTGAGTCATAAAAATATGAAACTTGACTATCGAAAATTATAGAAGATCAAAAGAAAGATCGGTTCTTAAAGATTTTAATTTATATTATATTTTTTAATTTATGGAACGCGTTATATTCTACTATCGAGGGGTACACAACATTATCGTGAATTATCAAACTGAAACACCACACGCAATTCCATTGCAGCGTACTTGCAAATTATTATAAAAAGTGAAGAAAATGTTTTGTCAATCATCCAAGTGGGAACCACATTCTCCACTTTTTTACAATAATTTAAAAACAGATTCAAAATATTCCGAATTAAGAATCTTGATGTTTAGTTGTGAATAAGGCAAAAATATGTGAAATTAATTACTTTCATTTTTTAGTTGATAAATGTAAAAAGACAGCGAAATCATTTTTATGGAAATATTAAGCTTTTTTAGAGTAAATTATTTTAATCCTCTGAGACCTTCCTATTCCCTTACGTTAATGTAATCACGTGATAAAGTTTCTTTTCTCGAATTAAGAAATACTTAGGCTGTCCCAAAAGTCCTCAGGTGGCCTTTAAAAACACACTAATATTTTACCAAATTTAACCAAATTTGGACTGAATATTATTCAGACTGTCATAAATACTGTGTTAAAATTTCAAAGCTTAAAATTTGAAACTTACTAAAAAAATAATATTATTAACCAACAAAAAAATTAGATACAGCGAATTTAAAAATTTATTTAAAAAAAATATTTTAAAAATTTCTTAAGCAACAACATATTCACCATTGTTGTCAATAACCAACTGACAATAGTTAAAAAGTTTATCTAGTTGATTTTTTAATGTTTATGTTGATAAAGAATTAAAAACGAATTTACAAGCTTCTTCAATTTCTTCATGTGATTTGAAAACATGATTTTTAAAGCTTTTCTTCATTTTTAAAAACAAGAATGTCACACAGATTAAAATCTGGACTAAAGGGCGATTGGTATTTTTTTTTTTCAATTTTTCTTCTTTCAAAGAAAAGATTTGTTTCTTTGCTAGAATGAGGTCTTGCATTATCATGCTACCACTTAAGTTCCTTTAGCTTGATGCTGTTAGATCTAAGTTTCAGCCATTTTCACCGGTGTCATGAACAAAGTTCACATACGCCTCTAAATCAATCTTGGTACCATATGGCAGTGCTTTTACATTTAAACGAAAGCAAGAGATTTTTTATCAGTCATTGGCGATGGCTTTATCACTTTTGGTGGAACAGCATTAGAAGAAATTCAAACTTTGTGATCTGCTTTCTTTCCTCTACCTTTGAAAAAGACCCATGTCTCATCCTTGATCGCTATTTTGGAATATGCTTCATCACCCATCTGTGAAATTACATGGCGTATATGCTTTACAGTGTTAATGCGTCTATTAATGACGACTTGCCACTTCGGAAGACGTCCGCTTTTCTTTTTTAAAATCAGTCAACCATTCTTGAATAGTTTTCAGTGTAGGGTGATTTGCGTCTTCCCATGCCTGCTGAAGTTGCTGAAGAATTTCTGAAGCAGAGAATTTTCTTTTACTTTGAGTTAGAACAAAAAAACGTTGGCAACATTTATTTGGTTCCATTGTTAAAAACCGCTTGATTTGAATTCGCTGCACTTTTAAAATTTCAATACTTTAATAAAACAAAATTGTACTTTTTTTTAATTTTATGCTTTGAAATTTTAACACAGTATTTATGAGAGTCTGAATAATATTCAGTCCAAATTTGGTTAAATTTGGTAAAATATTAGTGTGTTTTTAAATGCCACCTGAGGACTCTTGGGACAGCCTAAGTATTAATGAATATAAAATAATAGTGGTTATGGTATGGTGTGAGAACGGGGGCAGCGGTTTTGCGGTCGCTGCGCGCTGGCGACAGAGTGCGAAAATCGAATCGGAGGGAGGGAAAATAAATCAGCATACCCGGATCTTGCCGGCTTTTGAGACGTTGGAGCACTGCAGATATCGAATCGTCAGTTCGTTTTTTCTTGATCGGTTCAAATCTCATTGATAAATGTGTCCTTCGAATCAGTTCACAAGCCCAAAAGAAAAGAATAATCACAATAACAATAATGAAAATCAAATAATATTGATTGTTATTTTCTTCAAGAATCGGATTATAATAAATCACTTCTTTCATCATGTATGCCAATTCTGTTTTGTTTGAAGCATTGCAGTGATCAGAAGAACAGCATCTACTGTTATGAAATCGATTTTGGCAAATTGCTGAAGTCCAAATATTATTAGTATCACAACCTAGTCGGTAATGCGGGATTCGATCTTTGGCATCAGCTGAAAACGTTAACGAGCACGACATAGATCTCTTAATCGACTTATTGAATGGTATAATTTTCAGAAGGCTAGGTAGCAGTGTCATTGCGTAATCATTCAACGGACTCGCGATAATTGCAATAGCTTCCGGTGAAATCAATCTGGTTGTCAGTGAATCCCAGATTGCCTTTGATTACCGATAAATCTAATAATCAAAAACTCAAAGACTTGTTCTGCTTTGTAAAAGACATTAACAGACATCATGAGAAAGCAATTCAAAAACAATTTGAATGCAAATTTGGACAAACTTGTTGATATATCAGCTTCTTGTTATTTACTAAAGACGGTTGCATGCAGTGATGCACGAGTTAAGTGTAAAAAGCAAAAATGATGTCAAGGGCACATTCTTTGCATATGTCCTGCTAAGGTTCCCATTGAAGACATGGCATATCCTCGAGACCTGAGACTCAAAACAGTGGTACATCGGCTCCTCACCCCCAACGTCGTCGTGTGAACATAAGTGATTCAAGGAAAAAGACTCAAATTAAAAACAGTTCTCTTTCATTTGCTGTGTCTGAGAGTCTTTCATCTGACTGTTATTCCAAGTATAAGAATATTAATTGTTCTGAGAGCAGTAATACGACTGAAAATACCAATCCCCAATCATCTTCTCTTGCTTTGATCTTAGAAAAGATGGCTGCTCCTGTCGAATTTAGGGGATGTTGTTTGTACCATATCTGTTATGGTAAACAGGCGAAACGCTGTATTGCTCCTTGTCAATACACGTCCTTGGCACAGAATAACAATCTTTCTACGTCATTAGTTGAGGGTGCCAAATTCCATAAAATTCTTAGACAACTCCGAAAACCGGCCACCAATAAAACATCTGAATCATCCAAGATAATTGAGAATGTGTGTGAAAAAAATGTTGGATGGCTGCAGTTGAGTTCTATGTTTTATTAGAACTTTTCTTACCCCTCGTCTATCTTTAGGTAATCTGCATGCCGAAGAGGAATAGCATCAATATAATAATTTATTAATGATAGTACATATTCATTGATTGCTTTAATAATATTTTTATCGTTTAGGCCACTCATGAAGATGTTATTGACCCTAGAGCGCATCTCTATACGACCCTATCGCATGTATCACGAACAGTTTCACTTTTCTTGTTTTCGGTGATTCCGAGATATTTATATCCATCATTAAACCCTAGCAAAACGGCATTTTTTTACAAATGCTGCTATTTTGGTGGACTTATTGTGGTTCATCTCAAATCCAATCACTCTGAAAAACTTTTCTGTTCAATTCATTATCTTCCTAAGTACTTCATCACTCTTAGCAAAAAGCTTTAAGCCATCGATAAAGGGTGGAAGTATAAATATAAGTTAATAAAAGAATCTACATGCATAGGAAATAGTATGTGATATTGTACAAATAAATAACAGCTCATTCAATTTAAAGCAATCAAGATGTAATGAACAGCTTTTAATTACCAACTTAAGTTATGTTTTTTTTTACAAAAGGATGTTCTTTGGCTTCTCTTAAAGTAATCATATCTTCTGGGCTCTTTTGACAGCATTTTCTAATGAAATCTATACATTTA
Source organism: Girardia tigrina (assembly GCA_001938485.1). Lineage (NCBI taxonomy): Eukaryota > Metazoa > Platyhelminthes > Tricladida > Dugesiidae > Girardia > Girardia tigrina. The sequence goes on from MQRK01245948.1 coordinate 5,185, forward strand.
TCACTCAGGTAAGGTGGTAAATCCAAACTCATCGTCAGAATACCTTCCTTTTTCACTCAAAGACTTTTATTTCCACTAAAATGCGTCTTTCCGGTACAGAACTCATAGCATAGAATTCCTAAACACCAAATATCTGTGCGCATATCATAGATGTCATTCTTACACATCTCTAGGGAAAGGTATTCTGCAGTACCACAGAATGTATTCCTCTTTTTGTCTTTATTGAAAACAGACCACCCGAAATCTGCAAACTTTAACTGGTCATCACAGACTATCAGTATATTATCTGGCTTTATGTCTCTGTGAATAATATTTCTACTATGCATATATTCCAGGGCTCTGCAGATCGGAAGAATGTAAGTGAATGCTCTCGCTTCAGCAAAGTGTGAATTCTCGTGAAGAGCCATCCAGACATCACTATGTCCAGCATATTCCAGAACAAAGTGCAATCTAAGGCTGTCATAGAAATAGCCATACATTTTCAATATATTCGGATGATCGAGAGCAAGGTGAACTTCAATTTCTCTTCGCAGGTTTTTAACATCAACATCATTCTTGACCTGGGTCATCTGTACCATCTTCAAAGCTACGATAAAACTTGTAGTCTTATGTTTTTTCTAGCCATACCTGACCGAATATTCTTGTCCCAAGTGGTTTGCCAAGCTGGAAATCATCGATGAGAATAAAATTTTCCATTAGGGCTCAAGGAAGTAATCATAAGTGAACAAAATATTTTTACATAGTCTATCAAAAGGCTCTTTGAATAGACTTTTCAATGAAAATTAAAGCAAGAAATAAAGAGAAGAATAAGTTATTTCTGTACCCTGAATGAAAATAGATTACTAAAAGCCGCGATTAGTTCATCATTGAAAAGCAGTTTGTTGAACATTAGACCTGTCCCAACTTAAAAATTTATTTATAGGCTAATAATAAATTTCTACTTTTGGGGCTTTCTTCAGTTACAAGTTCGCCACGTTTCAAATTGCTTTCCCATAATCCATGAATGTTCTCCTCTTCTTTTCTTTCGATAAGGTTAAGTATCTGATCAAACGATATGATATTCACAGATTTATTCAATACGCCCGACTAAACCCTGCCAAAATAACATTTTATGAAATTTTAATGGTAAGGAGAGATATCAGAATTTTTAAAATATCTACTATTCACACGAAAATGTTATTTGAAAAATGTTATCCGAAAGGTTATTTGACCCATCTTCAATCTCTTACTCCGAATTTCGGATCCAAAGCATCCTCCAGTGAACTGGAAGACATTCAACACTGCCGGCTCTTATTAAATTCTGTTACAATTTCAGTTGATGATACTTGTAAATTTATCATTTTCTTTATTTTTATGATTTCGAAAAGGAGATTTTTAAATTGATGTCTTTTTGACTTTATATAGGTAGAATTATTCATTACCCCATGGAATCCCCAATATTTTTGATCATAAGGCATGTATTTAGTAAGATATCTTTAAAAGAAATATTGCATTACCATGAACAAGAAGCTTCCAATTCACAAACTTTACATTTATTAACATCTAGATGGTCATTAATTAATGGTTCTATTGCGTTAGATCTTCATGCCATATATAATATACGCTTTTATGGACCATATTCGACTCGACATTTCAATGAAACTGCTCCAAGTTATTGGTTTAGCAGAGATAATATAAAGGATTGCAATGTATGCAAAGTTAATGACCGAAGTGATCCAGGAACTAAACTTTCTTTCGCAGTATCAGTTCTTTTTTCCTTCTCCAAATGATTTAATTTTGAATACTTCAACATCGTCCAAAGGGAATTTTCATAAGATATTGACTATGTAGTATGAAAAGATATCAAAAGTTTTGCTGGCCTATTATATTGTTGTCAAACTGAACCCAACCAAATCAAGTGTGAGCTTAAAGAGAGAAATAACGGACTTGATATTACTTTTGGGTTCTTGATCAAAATACATTATCATGAACACAAATATTTATTTCTAAATATAACAATTTGAATTTTTTAAACAAATATTTTTGAGGAACTTTTGCACTTTCTTTTTTACACAACCATTATAAATAGAAATAGAAATAAATAAAAATATGATTAGTATATTTTTACAAATTAAAATTCTAATATTTTTTTAATAAAAAATTATAGTGAATTAAAATTTTGTAGCGTCTTTTATTAATTTTTTAATTTTATGGTACATTTAAATTTACATTTAAAAGTTTCTCCATTACATTTTCCAAAATAAAATTAAAATCGCATTTTTCATTTACGTCGATTTAATGGTTTTACAATTAATTTTTTTTAATTCCAATTATCATTTCCCAAAATAAAATTATAATTACATTTTCCAAAATAAAATTAAAATTGTATTTTTCAATTAGGTCGATTTAATTGTTTTACGATTATTATTTTAATTCAAATTACAATTTCCCCAAAAAAATTATAATTACATTTTTAATTTACTTTGATGTAAAAGTTACACAAAATAGTTTAAATTACTTTGATTTTGCAAATAAAATATCAAACTTTAAATTACTTTTTAATTTATTTCAATTAAATATTTTCATCAAATTTGAAATAAACTTTTTTACTTTATAATAAATATTTACATAAATCTTTTAATAACCTTACTGTAAAATTTATTTTATTTCTTACATAAATTAATTTTTTACATTAAATTTCTGAAAATCTTATTTTAACATATTTATAACAATATTTTACGGAATGTAATTGTTTATTTAATAATTTGATAAGATTCAAAAATTTTATATTTTATGAACGCTCCCAACATCCACCCCGTTTTGAAATTTTTGAATTTTTCCACATTCCTTATTATTTGTTTATTATTTTCATCTTTGAGTCTATAACTCATCTCATGAATCTGTTCAATAATTTCATAAGGTCCTTCAAATCTGTCGTCGCCTTTCTTTCTTATTTCTTTCATAATCCAAATCTTATCCCCCACTTTATAAGTTGCTCGCGTTCCCGTTTCCACTAGCGTGCTCTTCTCTTTAATCATCTGTCTTACGTTCTCTCGGTCCGTTTTACTGTCACTGTACCATTGTTGTCTGTAGATTTTCCTCCTAAATACTACTTCTTTTGGACTACACTCTATCGTTTTCTGTTTTGTAGCGTTTATTGCAAATTCTACCTCTGGTAATATGTCTGCCCAACTCATAGAGTTTCTCTCTTTAAGGCTTGCTTGGATATAACTCCCGAATAGTTCAGAATTGCCTCTCAATTATCCCATTGGTATTATGGTGATATAGACTTGAAAAGATCAGCTTAATATCCCTTACCTTGGTGATTTGCGAAGGTCATACGTATACTACTCATACCGATTCAAAGTCGAAAGAAGAGAACGATCGTGATGCTTTTGAATAACCTCTCTCAAAAGCACTTGAAAAATTCTCTATCTACTCAACATTTTCCGCCTTTAGCCATGGCGTGCATGCAGTTTGCTGTCTATGCCAAATCTAAGGAAGATTGTTTAAAAGACTCAAAGAAATTGAGTGAAGATTCTGAGTTTTTATGTATTTTTCGACAGAAGTTTGATTTTAACATTAATACTGCTCAAGTTTTCAAAGAGTTCTTGGAAGCATATTCTGAAAATACAGGTAGAAGAAAACTATTAGGTGATTTGATGATTAATCTTTTCAAAACTGCTCCATTAAAGGATGTTGGAAAAAGTAAGATATTTGAAATTCTCATAGCCTCGAATTTAGATATATTCAAAGATTCCATTGTTAAAACCAGTATTTCAAAATGCCAGGTAATCAATTTTTTATACACATTTTTATAGCTCAAATAATATATTCAACGACAAAACTGCTCTGTCAGTTCCTAATCTCAGTGATTAAATAAATATTGGATGCAGATGAAATAGACAGTTTATTTATCAGATTGACAAACAAAATATTTGGTTTCATCAAGGAAGAGGATGAAAATTATTATTCGAAGCAAACTTGGATAGTACGATTTGTGAAGACGCTTTCATTACTAAGAAAGTCATTAAAAAATTGCCAATTTATGGGACAGGAAATAATAGAACTTTTCCAATACTTTTATGGGTTAGTAGAGTATGAAGAACTTATCAGCAATGTTCCGGATATTTATCAGACCTTAGTCAATATTTTCAAGAAAGATGAGAAGAAATTTTTCAAGATTGTATTAAAGAATTTAATCTTGGCAAAACCTCCATTTTCAAATGCATAATTTGATCATTTCATTTATAATCTGAAATTATATTTGGAATTGTCCTCTGAATTGCTTCTCACCAATCTGGAAGAACTGGAAGAAGATAAGTACTACTGACTAAATATACTCTGGTATTTTCAGTACTTAATTAAAAGTAATCCACAATGTCTGCAAGAGTTTTATTCAAAGATGCCATCGTTATTCTCTAAACTCATGAGTAGTGCCAAAAATACGGCTGGTTTGTACTTTAACAACCAGTTTTATGATTTTCAAAATAAAACAAAAGTATTCGAATTCCTTTCTGAAGACTTAATGCCTTTTGTAGCACAGAATGGTTATGATTTGGATATTTATATTATAAAAGAGTATTTATCTCCATGTTACAGTTCTCTGTTGAATATTTGTTGGAATTTAGAGTATGCATCATATAGTAGTATCAGTCCCAGTTCTGGTCATCTTAGGTTTATGGAACTATTTCCCAAATATTTCGCCTTCTTAACATGCTTTAATAAAAAAGGCGAAAAAGGAATTTTGAGATTGTGGTAGTCTTTTAAAAGAGCAATGAAATTGCCTCAAGAGATAGGTAGTTATGAAGATATCATTAAAATGGATTCAAGGGCTTTCACATGTACAGATGAATCTATCGGTGAATTGCTCCTGCTCATTGATAACATTTAGAAATATTATAATGAATAATTCTTTAATAATAATCATTAAATCATCTCAAAACGTTCACTTTAATTACATGACTTATTTGTTTCCATTCTTTGGCTAAGTGTATCTCTGTGCAAATGAAGCAAAAATTTATTATTTGAAACTTTGAGATTGTAGATCTAAATTATAAACCTATACCATCTTTGTAGCAAAGAAAGAGATATGAGTGGTCAATTGAGCTTATTTTCCTTTTAACATTTCATAAATTGGGACGATCATCGCCAACGACCGTCAAATTCAAATAAACAGCATTAAGTCACTTAAGAAACATGGCATCTAACTATTTAAGGAATGGAGCTTATTTAGCCTTCAAACATGGCAATAAATTCATTCACTTTTTAGGAAATAGGCTGATAGTTTCACTGGATCAAGGTGGAGCTGAATTAATATTTTAAATTAAAATCATAGGACTTCAGGCAGTGAGGTATAGAATAAAGTACAAAATATTGCAAAAAATCAGTAGGATACGTTATTGAGAGTTCACTTGTAGTGAAAGATTCAGTTAATAATAAAAATGCCCCTGTACTAATTACCAGAGGCAAATGAATGAATATTTTTGCAGATAAATGCAGGCCAAAGGAAAAAAACTAAGCTAGGCATTGGTATAGCAACGGAGCAAGGAGAGATTTGTAGCCCTTGTGTGGAGGAAATTATACGAGTATAGCTAAATAGGAGCCACAAGACTTATTTAAAAACTGATATAAGAATGAGTTTCCACCCGTCTTCTATACAACTAACACATTTTGTTAATCTGTGTCTATTTCTATCAGTAATTTATTTACGATGTTCTTATTCTTTACTGAGGGAAAGGTATATATTTAAGTGAGAATAAATGCAGGTTCAAGTCCTCTATCAATCTGTCCTATCTATGAACGTGAATATAATAGTTCGGATAATTTAAGAACTCTTCTCAACGAGTTGTTTAAATTGGTTCAGAAAAAGGATAGTCACATGATCTTTGCCTACCCTGTTACAGAAGAGCAAGCACCCAATTACTCCTCTATGATCGACCATCCCATGGATTTGCAAACGATCCGCTATAAAATTGATAGTGGATCCTACAGATGTGTCACGGATATCGCAGAGGATCTGGTTCTCATGTGCCAGAATGCCCTGACATATAACACTCCTGATACCTTCTATTACAAATTTGCCGTCCAGGTAAACGTCTTTGATTAAATTTTATATTTTACACTTCTGACCACATTGAAATATTCTTCAAAATCGTATTATTAGGATGAACGAAAAGTCTTTTCGTATTTTTTATTTCTTTTTGTTCAATTGTTTCTTATTACCAAATAAAGATATTTTATATACATATGTTATATGTTCTTAAAGCTCTTGACCTGCTCTATCACAATATATATTAAAACTTCTAATTAGTCGTGAATATAATTTTTATGGCCTTTTAGTAAAATCATGGAAAATTTTGAAATTCGTGTTCCTTTACGCCATTATTGGAAACATGGCTTAAAGGCAACTGCAGCAATAAAGAAGATATGCGAAGTTGATGGCGATAATGTTGTCTCAAATAGTACTGCGCAAAATTGGTTCAAAAGGTTCAACGAAGGCGACATTGACCTTGGAGAAAATGCACGTTAAGGCCGACCTATCACCGTAGATTCCGGAGCAAATCATGGAGCCTTCGAGACAATGTACCGGTTTCCTTTTTTGCAATCCAGTCGGTTCCGGAGCCAGAGTCAGTATTTTTTTGAAATCCGGTCGGAGTTGGAGCCGGTGCCGGTTTTGCAAAAATTGAAAATAGTTGAACATTTAAAATAAACAATAATGAAATACAATACGATATACGAATTTATAATGATGGTGAGAAACGTATTACATCTAAAATATCAATAGGCTAAAAAGAAGCTATTTTCAAAATTTTATCAACATTTCATCGATCAAGCAAATGCCAATTAAATTTGAAAGAGAAGAGTTTTACTGCATTTTCTGGAAAATGCGAGATCGTGTATGCGTGCTAAACACAGTTTCAGAGTTTGTTGAACTGTGGTATGTTTTCTGTCATTAGTAGTAGTAGATAAATGTGAGTAGTACTCTTTATTTTTCTGGAGGCTAGCAAACTCCTTAATATTTAGGACAAAGACATGCCAAAATCATTCGCCTTGCATCCTGATGTTGGCTTACTTTACAGATTGCGAATTGTGTCTCGGTAGGTTGGATATCAAAAAATTTTCCACACTGGACTAGTCTTTCTCTTTGGTGAATTCATAGTAATTACTGATTGGAAACTTTCATGGGTCCTCATAAATTTAAGAACATAAATGCGTGGGAAAAAATGAATTATTAGTAAAACACCTCAACATTTGGAAGTTTATCGAAGGAATAAAAATGAGGTGAAAAAGAATAATTAGTTTGAGCAATTTATTCGAGTTGTGGCACCATTAAATCAGAGAAAATATGTTGAAGCGGATCCTTCAATCGGTGCGTTTAAACAATGCAAAATAAGAAATCTAACAAAAAATTTTCCTTTATTATACTATTTTATAAATATATATTTACAAATTAAAATAACTTTTTTTCATTTCATTAATGTAAGAAGAGGTTTAGACAATTAAGAAATAATTGTCTAAAACGATTTACTTTTATTGAAAATAATTTATTTTGTAACATAAATTTTTTTTCTAAATGGTATCAAAATTACTATAAGATGTCGCTTCCATAAGAAAATCTGTGAACGCATCATTTTTGGGATATTATTTAACATCACTTGTTTTTTTTAAGTGCATTATTTATGAGTTACTAATTCTTGTTAACATTGAACAAAAGCCGACATCAAAAATGGTAGAATTTTACCAGAGTTGAAAAAATGGCCAGATAGCCGGAGTTGAAAATCGGTACATCCTTACTTTAAAGCATTTATTTGTTAAAGTCGGTCTTCATTTTCGATCATTTAATGTTTATTGTAACGAGATGATCTTCGGACAAATTTATTTTTTTAGTACATTACAGCTTGTTACTGTTACAATTTTTTACAATTTTTTTACAGCTTTTAAACTCACCAATTAACTGAATCTATCTATAATAACCACCAGATATTTTTTGTTGGACGCAACTTCATCCATGTGTGCGATGTAAACTACAATTTGATCCAGGAATTTGTTACTAATCTGTGGCAATAGAGTTTCTTTCGTTCTTGTTTGACCAATTTTCCTCTTTGCACATACATTGAGTGCCAGTAGAAATTATCCTGCATATATTTAGATATCTTTTTAATTCCAAGATGACATAGATCGGAATGTATATTTTTAATAAATTCACATACGTATCCTTATGTATGATCGTCAACAGGTTATTGTTTATCTCACCATTAACAGTCCATTTGATACTACCAGCTGTTTTCTCAAGTTATACAGATAGCTTCCCTTAAAGACGCTTGAAAAATTTTCATTACCATCTGTCAATCGCTTCTTTTATAACTAAATCAGAACGCTGCCTTACCTCGATCGTCTTGATTACATCACCTTCTTTCTGAAGGGAATTCAAATATCGCACCCTCGACCTTTTCTCTTTAGCCTCACAATGTGTAGTTTCACATTGCGAGCTAAGAGCTTGTTTTATACGGGAAAGTCCATCAGCATCAATAAATATAACTTTTGTTTTGTCACCGTTACTACAATGTTAACAAATAAAAGGATATATATATATATACAGGGTGTGACAAAAGTAACGCAAAACATGAAATTTAGATACAATATACATGTAAAACATTAAATTTTTATTCAAACAACTAAAAACGTCGTTTCAATTCATGTTCGAATAGTAATCGAATAGTAATTTTAAATCATCGACTAAATAAATCATTAAATCGACTTTCAAATCATTATAAATCGACTTAATTTTAAATCATACTTTTAAGGTCGTTCAGAATCTATGATTAGTTTG
>MQRK01245962.1:0-14127 GCA_001938485.1 Girardia tigrina
TTTGATTCTTACTAATTAAAAATAATTTAATTTAATTTTAAAGTAAAAAGATTTAAAATAATTTTTGAATGTATTATTTATTTTTTTAATGTAATTTAATTTTAACCAATTAGATTCTTCATAATTTAATAATTTTTATTAACAGATTTTCATTTATTGAAAATAATTAGTTTGAACTCAGAAAAAAATTGATCAAGAGAGATGTCAAATAGTGAATGCGCTTGTAATATTAATAAATGTTGTAAACCTCATATTGATGTTGTTAATACTCATCAACTCTGTAAAGGAGTTTCACCAGGAAACAGGTGCACACTGTGTATTACACAGGTCTTTAGTTCAAAGGAAAATTTGTAAATGTCCCCGAAATATTGGCCTAATCATCCTTTACTTTTTAGTATGGTTTACATTTTTTATGTACGGCACAAATTGAATTATTACAAAAATGTCCAGTCTCACTTTTACAACTGATCATTGTTGTTGATGGATAATTTTTTAATGATGTTGTTATCTGAATGGAACAAAATGACAAATACTTGATATTTTCAATCCATTATATATTTGATAATTAAATAAAATTATTAAATTTATTTTTTTAAAATAAATGGTTTACGGGAAATGTCCGTCGTACTTGATTAGCTGTTGTAAATTTTATCTATCAAGGTTCAGCTAAGAAGTTATGGTGATACAACTTACCTCTTACCGGATGTAAAAGAACTTTTTGCTGCACTCTCCATCAGATAGTTGCACAATACAAAGTTAATAAAATCGTGCACTAGACAAGTGACATTTAAGACATTCGATATAATGTAAGGTCCAGATAAGAAAAAAACGCATTAGTTGCTTGTAAAACCTTATATGACGTGTTAGGAAGTCCAGTTGGAAATATACAAATCTGTCATACAGGGCTTGTCAAATTTCGTTGTTTTTATAATGATATTGTGTGATCAATGTCGGAGATCAATCCACATCTTGGGACTAGAGAGATCGGAATAGAAGTTGTAATTCATCATTCGACCACGGAGGAGCACTTCATTTGCCCTTTATTCGGGCTCTAGACATCGGCTAAAAGAAATTTATCGAATCGATTGAGAAACTGCTCATCTTCTTTATTAGATAAAGTGTATTCTTTGCAAAAAAATATAAAGAGAAAACGTTTGAATGAAGTCTGGAACATCTACCATTTCCAAAAGCCAAATCTTTATCAAAGGAAGGTGATGCTTTGTTTCTGGAGGGTTAGAAGAGGTCCAGTATCTGTGTGAATATCTGATGTAATCAGTATGATAAATTGAATGCAACTTATAAATTAAAAGCAACCAGTATTAACGAACAGAAAAGAAATTATATTTTATCAAGATAATATAAAACCACAAGCACTGCATTGATGCACAACAAGAGTTGAGTGATCGTAGATAGAAAATCTGTAGTCTCTGACAACATTGGCCTGATATTTGCAAGATTACTATCTTTCTCGATCACTTCAAAATTATCTTATTGTAAAAAAATAGTTTCGAATCTCTCTTCTTGCCAATGTTAAATATTTCGGCTCCAAGTTTGAAAAGTTCTCTTCTAGGAGATCGGCACGCCGCCTAAATGATTCCAAATAGTGTCTACAAATAATATATTATTTACTAAAATGAAAATAAGCGTTATTAAGACTGATTAAAATATTTTATCTAATTACGACAAAATTTTCTCTCAAAATTATAAGTATAGAATGTAAATTCTTATTAAATTACTTTCAAATGTTAATATTCTTAAACATACACCAAAGCCCCGCTATGTTTCTATTCGCTTTTGCGTCGATTGATTTTTTATCTTTTGCCATATAAAATTTAACATTACATAAATTAATTAATTAAGTAACATTAATTAAAACATTAAATTTGTTTTAATAATTACAAAATTTAATATGGGCATGAGCAGTAAACGCAAATCTTCCAGAAAGGCTTTAACGCTAGATGTAAAACTGGATATACCTAAGCGCTTTAATCGTGGACATACGGCTGTAGATATCGCAAGGTCTCTTATGTTGCCAGTATCGACAGTTAAAAGCATTCGAAACCGAGATGCTTTAAAAATAAAGGAATGTGGGAAAAATTCCACGCAATTGTTATCCCAACAATGTACACGTAATAGATCCACTTTAATCGTCAGAATGGAATCACTTCTAACATTGTGGATACAGGAGCAGAATTACCGTAGGATGCCGCTAAGCAAGACACTCGTCAAAGAAAAGGCAAAATCAATCTTTGACAGTTTAAGATTACAAGAGCCCAGTACGAGCATAAATGATGATTTCAAATTCGAAGCTCAGCAATGGTGGTTTGATCGGTTTAGAAACAGAACAAATTTACATAATTTAAGCTTGTAATAGTCTTTCTGATCAATATTACCACATATTCGTTATGCGTCGAAACTCATTTAGCGTCTCAACTTTCGGAACCGAATATAGACGCAAAGCGGGGCCTTGGTGTATATATTAACGACCAGAGACGGAGAGGAACCACTCTAATGTAACATACAATACTAAACACGAAACTTTCGAAAATATGCCTCACAAACATTCTACTTAATTTATTGACAAATATAAGTGTTGCTGAAAATTTTAATATATGAAGTCTATTAATTATAGAATAAGACGTCTTTCATTTTTATATGAATATTAGATAATATCTTTAAATCTTTCATTCTAAATACTTTACTTTTTAAGCAACACTTTCCGTGTTTATCAATAATATTATTATTTTCCTTTAGATTGTATTCCTAGTTTTTATTTTTCTTTCCTTTTTATAAACCCAATCAGAATAATTGAAGAATGCGCTTTAATCCTTTATATATTTGATCTTTTATTACTTTTATTTGTGTATTCCATAAGTATGAAATACTTGTAAATCTATAAATGACAAAAATAACAATAGAGATTCGTAATATAATGTTTCTGATGTTACAATATCAAATAAAACATCCGCGATTTGAATAAAGAATAATATATGAAACGCACAGAAGGTATTTAATATTAATTTGATATTTCTTTCTTACCAAGCTTTTTCTCCACTAATTTTTCGATTATCTCATTTGCTTTGCGGAACGCAAGTGACGGGTCACCGCAACCTACTCTTAACTCAATGAGATCTTTCATCAAATCCAAAATAGATTTCTCTTTTGAAAATGCTGCTCGCATTTTCTCTTCGCAAGTACTCCCTGGGGTCTACTCGTATGTCAGAATCGCATCTGGAGTCAAGTTGGGTGTTACCAGTAGGATTTTTCTCTCCTGTGATAATCCTATAGTCTTTGAATACTTGTTAAAACTTATCAGGAATTCTTCTAATTTGTGCTCGGATCCATCGAATGTTTCTGGACCTTTGATGTTCGGAGTCATGTGGTGTGAAGTCGCTATGTTAAGAGAACTCACACATTTGACAGAATATTTATTACATTCACATTTCTTATCATCTTTATGATGATCAATAATATTGCTTTCACTTAGATCCATCAATCAATTTTCAATATCTCTCATTATAATCTGAACTATACTTGAGAAGATTATTTTATTTAAAAATATTTATTTAAATTTTATTGACTGAAATAAAATATTTTTAAAGTCATTTTTAAACATTAATTTGATTTTAATTATTTAAAAATTTACAATAAAATTTTAAAAATCAATAAAATTATTTAATAGTTGCAATAATAAAAATTAAAAATTTTAATATTAAATCTAAATTTAAATAAATTAATTTCAGATTATAAGAAATTAAATATTGATAATCATCTGGTTAGGAGAGGCACAATCCCAAATCAACATACAACATTTAAACATGCAAACACTACACAAAAACATCCTCACACCAAATATTCCTCACAATTGGTACTTTAAAATTGTTGTTATTCATTTTATTCAAAAATGATGTTACTGTAAGGATGTGTGAATTATTATTATTATGGTTTTTAATTATTATTGAGATTATTATTATAAACATATTATTATCATTATTAGATGTATGTGGAAAGTATATGTGAATATGAAGTATGAAATTGAGTAACAGGATTGAGAGTTTGATGATATACTGTATGTATGTAATAGTGTGCGGTATCAATCATGTGGTGCTAACCAAGCAGATCTCCCTAATCCAGTTATGCAACCGGATCGAGGTGTGCTTGTTTATAAGATTGAATGATTAGTTTATTATTGTATTATTAATATATCTTAGCAAATAATCTTGTCTCTTAACAGTTACGTTTCATCAGAAGTAAGCATAAATAAAATGTAAATGTAAAATAAAAAACAATCAATCAAAAATACGTTTTAAGCAAAAAATACATTTTCATAAAAAATAAAAATTACAGTCACTCATATATATATATATATATATATATATATAATCTAGAACTGATAATGGTATTTTTAATAATAATGAAAAGAAAGGCCATTTTTGAATATTAAATTTATTCACAATTCCTACGCGTTTCACTATTTCGGCATCTTCAGTGCAATGAAATAAAGTGATTAATTGCTATTTATATAGTTGGAAAACTATTACATCATACGTCTCAAAAACATGCTTTTTTTTCTTTAAAAAAAGTATTTTAATGATATTTAAAAAACTTTAATATGATTAGATGAATCACCTTGCACGCTTAAGCATGGTTTATGATGCTTTATTAACAATGCTTCGGATATAATCCGTTCATAATTTGTGTCAAAATTATTTAAAATCACTTTCAAATCTTTATTGTAATCCATAAGATTATCTTTACATCTTTTAATATGGCTCAATATCGAACTATTTCTACTCGATTGAGTATGTTCAGCAATTCTAGTGCAGAGATGACGACTTGTCTCTCCAATGTACTAGGCTTCGCACTTGTGACATTTGAACTGATAAACTAGACTTGCCTTAATACACAAAGGAGTTTTTGATTTGTTGGAAAAATARTTCCGGCATTTATTAGTTAAAAAGATTACTCTCAATTTTAAGCCAACAGGTGTTCGATGTTCTAAAAATCGTTTGAACTCTTTTGCTCTCTCTGAGTACGGTAATTTTAGATTGATAGTCATATGATTATCAATGTCATTTCCCGAAGTTATATTTGATGCATTATTTGACTTTAAATAAGTGGATTCGACAGTATCTTTTATGATTTTATTTAAATACTTTTTATTAAATCCATTTTGAGAAAACCTATTATGAAGTTCATCAACTTCATTATCAAATATCTCAATGGTTGATATTAAACCCCATACTCTATGTATCAAACCTTTAATCATGTTCCTATTGTATTTTGGGTCAGAAAAACTGTTTGGACAACTGTACAAACCGGTATCAGTTGACTTTCGATATATTCGATGCTCGTGTTATATACTCTGGCTCGTGTCAATTAAAATAACATCGCTTGGAAAATTTAGATTTGAGTAGGGGAAAAATGCGGGTTCACCCTCACCCCTCCTTCCCGGGGGGGGTGGTCGTCCCTACCGTCTTGTCGCGTATAAATGGCGCACGCCATTTATTTGAGCAATTTGCGCACAAGCCATTTATTTGAATAAACGACGCGCGCAATTTATTCAAATTTTCACAAAAAAATTGAAAAAAATGTAGTTATTGCAAAAAATAGTAGTTATTCAAAAAGTAGTTATTGACTGGCAAATGGTATATAATGGATCAATATACCATAAATCCATAAATCATAATCCCATAAAATGAATTTACATAAAAAATACAAAAGTTGCACGATAGCAGAAAAACTTAGAATTATCAACAAGATCAAACAATCCACAGATAGTATTAGAGCTGTTGCACGACAACATTCTATTCCCGAATCTACGATACGAAGATGGATTTCTAGTGAAGAGGAATTAAAAAAAAGCAGTTATAAATCCGTCTATAAAAATCAGAGGCGGCGCTTGATTGGTGGAGGAAAACAAGCAGAATTCCCCGAATTAGAAACAAAACTCTTCAGATGGATCACCAGTCGTAATGAATTAGGTTTAACAGTTACTACAAAATATATTAAAATTCAAGCACGATTTTTCAGAAATGAAATTATTCAACATTTACAAAATCAATTCGATGACAATTTTCCGAATCAACAACAAATTAGTTCGGAAATAGACAAATTGGAGGCGTTTGATGCATCAAATGGTTGGTGTTCAAACTTTAAACAACGATATAATTTGGTTCAAAGAGTGCAGACTACAGCCAGAAAATTGCCAGAAAATTACAAAATGATAGCGATTAATTTTGTAAATGAATGTGTGAATTTTATAAAGGAAAAAGAAATTAAAGAAGAAAACATAATAAACTTTGATCAAATTCCAAGACAATTCGAAAAAGAGCCCGCAAAACAATAATAAACAAAGGAACTAAAGAAATATTTCTTCGAAAAGCAACAAGTAGTCATCATAAATACACCTTTACACCATCAATTTCAGCAAACGGAAGAATTATCAATCAACATTTACTTTTTTCTAAATTAAAGAATCCCCCGACTGTAAAACCTGGATTCGATGTTGAGAATAATTCGACAGGAATGTGGTATCAGGAGATACTTAAAAATTATCTCCGAAGAGTCATCCTGAAACGCCCGCAGACATGGCTAGAAAAGGAATCTGTTCTCGTAATTTGTGACAGTTATGGCTGTCATTTAGCAGTTTTAAAAGAAATTGAAGAGATCTATGCTAAGAAATACAATGTCATTTTTAGAATTATCCCGCCGAACTTGACAGGGATAATTCAACCCATTGACGCATGTTTAGGACGATCGTTTCAGTGCTTTTATGATGAAAAATATGACGATTATGTAACAATGGCATTAAATGATCGGTCATTGCAAACAAATGCCGGAAGCATAAAAAGACCAAATTATATGGTTTTTTTCTGAATGGATCTCAGAATGAGCATCCTTAAAATACCAAGAATCAATTAAAACAGCCTTTTATTGTTGTGGAATTTTTAAAGACTTTAACATGGATAATCTTGGTCTTTTACATCGATCATTACGAGTTTACTTTCAAAATTCAATTATCGAAGGAGAAAAAGATATTCTCGAGGACTTGGTTGTGGAAAATTTCTTTGATACAAACACAATAAATTGGACGACGAGTAGTACCGTAAATTCTCTATATAAAACTATTTATGAAGCACTTAAATTAACTGAAAATTACGATTTATGGCTTAAGAATATATTTATATCAATTGAAAATAAAATTTATGAGAATGAAGATTTAAGTGGCCCTTTTGATGATGAAGAAAAAATGCTAATAAGGAGCGAAAAAATTTCCCAGAGCAAAGTCGAATTTGTTGTTTTGGTAGATATATTGGAAACTGATATTACATTAACTATTCTTGATGATGATCTTAACATCAAAGAATCCAATACTTATAAAAGCAATTTTAAAGAGCGTAAGATTCAATTGCTATCTTATAGCGGGATATTTGTTTATTGTAATGAATATTTATTAAATTTCTTGCTCTATTTGTTTATTTAATTTTTGTTATATTTACGGCCCTTAAAATTTTTATTACATGCGTCATTTATTTGAGTGCGCCTATTATTCGAATTTTTTACAAAAATTTTCAAAAATTGTTACAATTAAAGAATTTAAATAAATGGCGTGCGCCATTTATACGCGACAAGACGGTAGGAGATTTAAACTGGAAAGAGGCAGTAGTATATTTGGACGATATTTTGGTTTTTGCAAAAAATAAAGAACATATGCAACAAATAAAACATACTGGTAAAAATAAAGGATGCAGGTTTAAGAATTAACCCAGAAAAGTGCCATTTTTTTCAGAAAGAACAAAATTTATAGGATATATTGTCAGTAAGAATGGCACAGAAACTGATCAAACAAAGATTGAGGCCATTAAAAAATTTCAGAACCCATCATGTATCAAACATTTGAGAAGTTTCTTGGGTCTAACAAATTACTACAGAAAATTTTTAAAAGTTTACGCAAAATACTCAAAGGTATTGGAGGGTTTGTGTGGTAAGAATTAAGACAAGAAAATAATATGGACTGAAGAATGCGAGGAAGCTTTTCGAAAATTGAATGATAAAATGATTGACACCCCGATACTGGCGTATCCTGATTTTGAGAAGGAGTTTATACTGGAAAGATGCAAGCTTCGATACAATCGGGGCAGTATTAAAAAAATCGATAGAGTTCTTGCGTGTAAGCAAATAGAGTTATTACAAATGGATAATTCAAAAATCGAAGAATTAAAGCTCCATGAATCGTTGGAAAGTTCTCCAATCAAAGTCCTATCTAATAAATCGACCGAATTCTTCAAATAATCATCGTTGAAAACCTGTCGAGAGAAGATTTCATTCGCGATCAAAATGCTAATCGAACCGATTCTCTGAGCCACTTTCTTCAAATGGAGAATTTCGCCAATATCGACTCTCTCAGTGCATCAAATTCTGGAATTTGTGGTTTGGATGAATTTCATGATCCCGTTGAAGTTCTAGGTGACTGGAAAAGAGTTTCAGCATTTCCAATACCAAAAACCAAAAACCCTATGCTGAGATACAACATAATCGATCACTGTGAATACAAAAAAATCAATTTCCATCTGGATGGAGAATCACCATTATAAGTTAAGCATACTCAAATCAATATACACCATCAATTCCAACACATTCAAACAATTTAAAATATTCCGCACAGATTCGATTTGAAAAAATATCGAATTATTGTGAAAAATGTTTTTTTAAAATACAAACGTTTGCAATTCAGCTCGCCACAAAGGAAGAAATTTTATTAAACATGAATAAAAAAAATACATTTGGAGTCTATTTTGCATAATAAGTTAAGATTTTTTCATATTAAATCGATATTTTTTCATATTAAATCGATATTTTTTCATATTAAATCGATATTTTTTCATATTAAATCAATATTTTTTTCATATTGAATCGATATTTTTTCATATTAAATCGATATTTTTTTCATATTGAATCGATATTTTTTCATATTAAATCGATATTTTTTCATATTAAATCGATATTTTTTGCATATTGAATCGATATTTTTTCATATTAAATCGATATTTTTTCATATTAAATCAATATTTTTTTCATATTGAATCGATATTTTTTCATATTAAATCGATATTTTTTCATATTAAATCGATATTTTTTTCATATTAAATCGATATTTTTTCATATTAAATCGATATTTTTTTCATATTGAATCGATATTTTTTCATATTAAATCGATATTTTTTCATATTGAATCGATATTTTTTTCAAATTAAATCGATATTTTTTCATATTAAATCGATATTTTTTCATATTAAATCAATATTTTTTTCATATTGAATCGATATTTTTTCATATTAAATCGATATTTTTTCATATTGAATCGATATTTTTTTCAAATTAAATCGATATTTTTTCATATTAAATCGATATTTTTTCATATTAAATCAATATTTTTTTCATATTGAATCGATATTTTTTCATATTAAATCGATATTTTTTCATATTGAATCGATATTTTTTTCAAATTAAATCGATATTTTTTCATATTAAATCGATATTTTTTCATATTAAATCGATATTTTTTGCATATTGAATCGATATTTTTTCATATTAAATCGATATTTTTTCATATTAAATCGATATTTTTTCATATTAAATCAATATTTTTTTCATATTGAATCGATAGTTTTTCATATTAAAATGAAAATTTTTCATATAGTTCGTGAATTCGGCAAATTCTGCATAGCACATTTATCTCAATATAGAAAGTAAGTTAATAAAGAGAATGGAAAAACCAGAATATCGAACGATATTGATTGTAGCATTTATTAACTAACATCAAATATGCATATCTAAGTCAATCAATGTATGTGTATATATAAATAAATGATCGGAAATCTATCACAAACCAAACATCATAAGTAACACACGATAATTTCTAAAATACGAAAAAATTTATTAATTCAATAATTTTAAATATCGATTAATCACTCTGAAATATTAACGTGACAAAAATCAATATGGAATTTGATTCTGAAAATATTGAATAAAGTCATAGGTATTGGCGCGCCAATGGTCGCAACACGTCCGGAGCATTCTGAGATAATGGTTCGCGGCGTCCCGATCGCTTAAAAATGGAGTGAACCGTTGTCGAAGTAACTTTATCGTTTGTCCCCGAAAGCATGGTAAACCACTGTCAAGCATCAAGCTAACGAGAGCGACAATAGCCTCTTGATATGGTCTCAACACTAGGTACGCTTGGACAGATAACTGCTCAAACCACTGAAATGCAGAACTGTCGGTTTTTCCACCCATAACCATCATCATTTCCTTGGTTAATTTAATATCCGGTTCAAATCCCATATTGTTCCCCGGACTACTCTCAAACATAAAACCGAAATCTGAAATAATTCGTGTTTTCAAAAAATACATAAAAAGAGACTCAGAAAGAAACCTATATGAATTAAATGGCCGTGCTTATCCAACATGATGTTGCCATTGTGTCTATCTTTGATTTGGAGAAGATAACAAACCACACTGTAAGACGCCATGCTCATCACGAAATTCCTACGGGCCTGGGAAATTAATATTAAATACCTTCTGTACGTTTCATGTATTATTCTTTATTCAAATCGCGGATGTTTTATTTGATATTGTAACATCAGAAACATTATATTACGAATCTCTATTGTTATTTTTGTCATTTATAGATTTACAAGTATTTCATACTTATGGAATACACAAATAAAAGTAATAAAAGATCAAATATATAAAGGATTAAAGCGCATTCTTCAATTATTCTGATTGGGTTTATAAAAAGGAAAGAAAAATAAAAACTAGGAATACAATCTAAAGGAAAATAATAATATTATTGATAAACACGGAAAGTGTTGCTTAAAAAGTAAAGTATTTAGAATGAAAGATTTAAAGATATTATCTAATATTCATATAAAAATGAAAGACGCCTTATTCTATAATTAATAGATATCATATATTAAAAGTTTCAGCAACACTTATATTTGTCAATAAATTAAGTAAAATGTTTGTGAGGCATATTTTCGAAAGTTTCGTGTTTAGTATTGTATGTTACATTAGAGTGGTTCCTCTCCGTCTCTGGTCGTTAATATATACACCAAGGCCCCGCTTTGCGTCTATATTCGGTTCCGAAAGTTGAGACGCTAAATGAGTTTCGACGCATAACGAATATGTGGTAATATTGATCAGAAAGACTATTACAAGCTTAAATTATGTAAATTTGTTCTGTTTCTAAACCGATCAAACCACCATTGCTGAGCTTCGAATTTGAAATCATCATTTATGCTCGTACTGGGCTCTTGTAATCTTAAACTGTCAAAGATTGATTTTGCCTTTTCTTTGACGAGTGTCTTGCTTAGCGGCATCCTACGGTAATTCTGCTCCTGTATCCACAATGTTAGAAGTGATTCCATTCTGACGATTAAAGTGGATCTATTACGTGTACATTTTGGGATAACAATTGCGTGGAATTTTTCCCACATTCCTTTATTTTTAAAGCATCTCGGTTTCGAATGCTTTTAACTGTCGATACTGGCAACATAAGAGACCTTGCGATATCTACAGCCGTATGTCCACGATTAAAGCGCTTAGGTATATCCAGTTTTACATCTAGCGTTAAAGCCTTTCTGGAAGATTTGCGTTTACTGCTCATGCCCATATTAAATTTTGTAATTATTAAAACAAATTTAATGTTTTAATTAATGTTACTTAATTAATTAATTTATGTAATGTTAAATTTTATATGGCAAAAGATAAAAAATCAATCGACGCAAAAGCGAATAGAAACATAGCGGGGCTTTGGTGTATGTTTAAGAATATTAACATTTGAAAGTAATTTAATAAGAATTTACATTCTATACTTATAATTTTGAGAGAAAATTTTGTCGTAATTAGATAAAATATTTTAATCAGTCTTAATAACGCTTATTTTCATTTTAGTAAATAATATATTATTTGTAGACACTATTTGGAATCATTTAGGCGGCTTGCCGATCTCATAGAAGAGAACTTTTCATACTTGGAGCCGAAATATTTAACATTGGCAAGAAGAGAGATTCGAAACTATTTTTTTACAATAAGATAATTTTGAAGTGATCGAGAAAGATAGTAATCTTGCAAATATCAGGCCAATGTTGTCAGAGACTACAGATTTTCTATCTACGATCACTCAACTCTTCTTGTACACCAATGCAGTGCTTGTGGTTTTATATTATCTTGATAAAATATAATTTCTTTTCTGTTCGTTGGACGAAAAAAATCAAATTGGACGACGAGTAGTACCGTAAATTCTCTATATAAAACTATTTATGAAGCACTTAAATTAACTGAAAATTACGATTTATGGCTTAAGAATATATTTATATCAATTGAAAATAAAATTTATGAGAATGAAGATTTAAGTGGCCTTTTTGATGATGAAGAAAAAATGCTAATAAGGAGCGAAAAAACTTCCCAGAGCAAAGTCAAATTTGTTGTTTTGGTAGATATATTGGAAACTGATATTACATTAACTATTCTTGATGATGATCTTAACATCAAAGAATCCAATACTTATAAAAGCAATTTTAAAGAGCGTAAGATTCAATTGCTATCTTATAGCGGGATATTTGTTTATTGTAATGAATATTTATTAAATTTCTTGCTCTATTTGTTTATTTAATTTTTGTTATATTTACGGCCCTTAAAATTTTTATTACATGCGTCATTTATTTGAGTGCGCCTATTATTCGAATTTTTTACAAAAATTTTCAAAAATTGTTACAATTAAAGAATTTAAATAAATGGCGTGCGCCATTTATACGCGACAAGACGGTAGTTACCGTGGTTACCAAGGCAACGTAACCAGTTACCGCGCGGTTACCATTGCAACGGTCGCGATCACCTTAGCAACGGTTGCGATCACCTTAGTAAGGCTCTGATTGGCTCCTTGGTTCCCTAACAACGGTTCCAGTTCACTTGGAAACGCTCCTGATTGGTCCTTGGTACCCTAGCAAAGGTCACGCTTACCATAGCCTATACAGCAACGGTTCCGATTCACTTGGTGACGGTAAACAAGGTCACGGTTACCATAGAAACGGTAATCAAGAGACGTTTTTCATTAGAAACGGATACAGTGATCCAAGGCTGTTGTAACCATGGTAACGGTTCCCGTATCCATAGTAACCGTGATCCCGTAACTAAAGACCGTAGAAAAAAAGTGCTAATCGATCACTGCACAGTGCCCAAATGTGCTAATTGATATTTTTAAAGTGCTAATCGATAGTGCACATTGTGCCGCACATTTATAATGTATTAGCACAGTGCTTTTTAATTTGCACATGTGCAAAAGTGCAAAAATCAATACATCAAATTTTTTAAAAGTACTAGGGTCAAAAATTGATATCATGTGTTTGATACACATTTTGATTCTCTATCTAATTGTGCAATTAAAAATGTCATACATTGATTACTTTTCTCTATAATTAGCATAATGTGTAAATTTACATAATTTAAAGGTACAAGGAAGCAGAATATCGAAAAAGTGCTTATACACTTGAATAGTAATCCACACACGTACATTCAGATGCCATATCAACATTTTCATAAAAGTGCTGATAAATCGATATTTTCGAAAATTTCTGAAATTCTCAAAAAGGTGCTCAAAAATCTATTTTTTCGTACATATCTGAAACCCATATGATATATGTATGTTGTTTACCATCAAACAATACCTCATGAATCTCCTAATGTACACAAGTATAATCACAAGTACCATGGTTACCGTAACCAAGATACATAACATTTTATTTTTCATGTAAAATCTACATGTAAAAACTTCTATTGTACTTCAAGCATGCATCAATATAATGCATAACATCTGTATAATCATCTAATGTACCTCAGCCTAACCATAACCTATCAAAGTATCATGGTTACCGTAATCATGTTACATAACATTTTAATATTATATATATATATATATTATTGAGTCTTGTGAACGCAAGTTTAGTATTTCGAAAATATAATTTGATTAAAGCTTTTTTAATACAACTTTTGGACATGTTTCGATTTTTAAAAAAATCATCATCAGCAATTTTCTATTGAATTGTTTGAATAATACAATCTTAC
>MQRK01245965.1:9961-39572 GCA_001938485.1 Girardia tigrina
ATATATATATATATATATATATATATATTCGAGCTGAAAAAAATTATAGAGATGCTTATTCCCAGAGCTACACAATTTAATAAATATCTTTATAATATATCTTCAACGGATCCCGAAGTATATTATCATATATCAATCTTTAATCTCTTTATGAATGATTTAATGTCTTCGTTAAATGACAGATTTCTTGCACACGAAGGACTAATAATTTCATTTCAATATATTTTACATGTAATAAGTGATCTTCCATTAAGAATTTATTGAAGAATGTGTTAATTTTTATAAAGATGATCTTCCTGAACCCCATGAAGACATATTAATAAATAATGGTCATCTATGGCTACAAAATGGGAAACCAAGCATGAAAAACCAAAAATAGCTATTGATGCCTTAGTAGATTGCAACGTACATCAATTTCCTAATAGTCAGCTAATTTTGTCAATATTACCCGTCTCCACTTCAACTGTTTAAAGAAGGTTTTCAACATTGACAAGAATTAAAGATTATCTACGAAACAGTTCCAGCGAAAAAAGGATCAATGCTTTAGCTTTGCTTTCGATTTACTGAGATTAAAGTATTTTAGTGGATAATTTTGTTGTGGATCATTTTAGTCAAGAATCAAGTCGCATACATTATTTGTTATATATATCATCGTTTATGTAACTATTTACTTATGAAATAATATTAAAGAACATAATAACTAAAGGTGTTCCTTTTATTTTATTAGGTATATATAAACATATATTTCCATTAAAATATTTTGTTTTAATTCTTTTAAAGAAAAGGAAAATATCTTTAAATTCAATTTAAAGAAAAGCATTTTATTGCGATATATTATATATTAAAAGACACCAAAATAAAAGTTTATCTAGAGTCAAACATTTTCATTTCTAAACATTACCGGAAAAAGTGCTTGAAACACCGACAAGATTAAGAGTATTAACAACAGGCTATAGTTCCCTACCCAAACTTAATTTATAAACTCTTATTGTGAACAGCAGCCACACGAAGAAAAGTAGAGGCTACGGCCTTGACACGAATATATCATTGTTGATTTAGTTTGATGATGACGGTTGATCCTTCGACATTGATTACAATATGTTTTGATAAACGTTATTTGACTTTTAAAAATAATTTGTCATTTTAATAATTAATTATATGAATTTATTACTTTAATTTTTTTAATTGAAAAATTGATGATGATAAAAAAGAAATTGAAAAATATTTAAAATTTACGAACACTAGAAGAAAGATGAAGTCCAAAAAGACTGCATTCAGAATCTCAAATCCAAGTATATATATATTAGGGGGAACCAAAAGTCTTTTCGTATTTTCTACGTCTTTTTGTTCAATTGTTTCTTATTACCAAATAAAGATATTTTATATACATGTGTTATATGTTTTTAAAGCTCTTGAACTGCTCTATCACAATATATATTAAAACTTGTAATTAGTCGTTAATAAAATTTTTATGGTCTTTTAGAAAAGTCATGGAAAATTTTGAAATTCGTGTTCTTTTACGCCATTACTGGAAACAGGATTTAAACGCAACTGCAGCAACAAAAAAGATATGCAAAGTTGAAGGCGATAATGTGGTCTCAAATCGTACTGCACAAAATTGGTTCAAAAGGTTCAACGGAGGCGACATTGACCTCGGAGACAATGCACGTTCAGGCCGACCTATCACCGTAGATTCCGGAGCAATTCGTGAAGCTGTCGGAACAAATCCGTCAATAAGTACTCGCAGATTGTCAACCGAACTCTATTTTCCTCAAACATTCATTGTACAACACCTTCACGCTCTTGGCAAGGTCAATAGACGCTGTCGAGAAGTGCCTTATGAACTGACACAAATTCAAGCCGAAAAGCGTTCGAAACTTGTAAAAAATTGCTTGAAAATCCGCACGATGACCGTTTCATCCTTCAAATTGTAACTTTCGATGAAAAGTGGGTTTACTTCAGTAATCCAAACCAACAAAATCAATGGTTGGACCCCGGACAAATGGCGAAACCGGTAGTGAAACGAGTTCCTTTCTCAATGAAGGCACTTTTGTGTGTTTGGTGGAATTTCGAAGGCGTGATTCACTTCGAGCTGGTTCCAAATGGTCGTCCTATCGACTCTGACCTTTACTGCACCCAAAGTGATCGACCTTTTTGTACCGGCACCCTCCTTTTAAAAAAATTGGTGCGCCCTCCTTTAAAAGTAAATTATTGATTCTTTTTTTGTTACACCTATTCGATTTTTTTTTGGTTTGTATTCGAAAATGATATTTTGGAAACAGCTGCATGCCCCCCTTGCAACAGTCACGCGCCTCCTGGCGGGGCGCGCCCCACAGGTTGGAAACCACTGTTGTAATGATTTGAAAGAATGTAGATTAATTATGATTTTGAGTCTTCTATTTTCTTTTGTGATGTCCAAAGAAGTAGGTCCTTTGAATCGTAAATAAATTGGTTATAATTAATGATCAGCGAACTCATTTGGTTCACCGAAATTGTAACTTTGAATAGATTAGATTGAATAATAGTTGTTGTTGAATGGCCTAATGAAATGTCTATGGAACGTTGAATAACAACTGACGTGATATTCTTCAATTCAGTTTGAAATGCGAAATACTTATACGATAGGTAATCATTTGAGTTTATTATTTATATTTTGTATTGATTTTGTAATTTTGTGTTAATATGATTATTTAAAATAATATAAATAATAATAATGTCAAATAACATATTTTGATAATTAATTTATGGTTTCTTCCCTCAACTCACGGGAGTGGTCACTTATAGCAAGGCTCTCCATTAATGACTAGGCGAAGGTATATTACTTAATATTACATATACATAATTGTATAAATAGATAATATTTAATTGTAATTTACATTAAAACCTCGATTTGCGTCGTTTTCGAAGTTGCGTTGTTCTTGAAATTTCGTGATTTCAGAGTTGCGTCGTTACAATTTCGATTTGCGTTGCGTAAATTTTATATGTACATATAAAGGGGATTTCGCATTTCGATTAGGGGATTTCCAGGTAAAATAATTTTGGTTTTGATAATTACATATAATTCATAGTTAGTTTTTCTAGGCTTTGTATATAATGATACAATTTACATAATGGCCTTTCTCAAAAGTAAATTAAAAGTTTTGATTAAAAAAAATTTAGTTGTTAAAAAATTATATTAATTGTTAAAAATTTAGTTCTTAAAGTGTTGGTCAAAAAAACAATAAGTGATTGTAACATATAAATTTAATGGTGGTTAAATAAATTAAACGTGTTGTTTAAATAAATTAAAAGTGTTGTTAAATAAAAACTATAATGAGTCAAAAGCGCAAACAAATTAGTTTGGAACTGAAATTAGAAGTGTTAAAACGTTTTAAATCAGGTGAAAAAGCTGTTGATATTGCCAGAAATCTTAGTTTAGCTCCTACAACAGTGAGAACAATTTGTAATCGAGATGCTGAGCAAATAAAAGAGTTTGCTAAAACCAGTACACCATTACAATCAAAACAAACTAGTACCAAAGTAAGAAGTTCAATTATGGTAAAAATGGAGTCCCTACTCAGCATTTGGACAGAGAACCAAAATCAGCGCCGGATGCCACTCAGCAAATGATTATACAGAACAAAGCCTTAAGTATTTTTAATGACATTAAAAAGAATTCGCCATCATCAAGCGGAAAAAATTTAGAAAAATTCAAAGCTAGTCAAGGTTGGTTCCAACGGTTTAAAAGTAGAGCAAAACTTCATAATGTTGTCTTGAAGGGAGAAGCTGCCAGTGCAGATATAGCAGCTTCAAATAAATTTAAAATAGAATTAAAAGCTATTATTGAAGAAGGTGGTTATTCGTCGAAGCAAATCCTGAATGTTGACGAAACTGGCCTTTATTGGAAACAACTACCAGGCAGAACTTTCATATCCAAAACTGAAAAATCTTGTCCTGGATATAAGGTTAGTAAAGATCGGCTAACACTTCTTCTAGGAGGAAATGCAGAAGGTGACTTCAAATTTAAACCCTTTCTGATTCACCACTCTGAAAACCCAAGGGCTTTTAAATATGTGGATAAAAGTGCTCTTCCGCTTTATTGGCGTTCAAATAAGAAAGCATGGATGACTGCAGCACTATTTAAAAATTGGGCAGAAAATTGCTGTGTTCCTGAGTTGAAAACTTATTGTCGAACTCAAAATATTGATTTTAAAACGTTGATATTGGTAGACAATGATCCATCACACCCAATTTATCTCGACGAAATTTCAGCAAATGTGAAATTTATTTTTATGCCACCAAACACCACATCCATCATACAACCGATGGACCAAGGTGTGATGTCAAATTTTAAATGTTATTATCTTCGACGAACGTTTAGTCAGCTTCTTGAATCAACTGATGGAAATGATAAGCCTACCATGAAAGAATTCTGGAAAAATTACAACATCTTGATGGCTATCGAAAATATCAGCCATTCATGGATGGAAGTTAAAAAAACATGTATGAACGGAGTTTGGCGTCAACTATGGGCAGAAAGTGTTTCTAAAGATGTAGAAGTTGATATTCTACCAACCGTACGTAAAGAAATTGCTGAATTAGCTAGAGAAGCAGACTTTGAAGGTATGGAGGAAGATGAAATTAATGAAATATTGATATCACACGATAAAGAGCTCAACAACGAAGATTTAATTTCTTTAAATATTGAACATTCTTTGGTGGATGATATTGATTCTCATGATGTGGTTCCAGAAGAAAAACATTTAACGGCTGGTTCTATTTCGAAAGCGATGCAACTAATTTCACAGGCAATGGACATTTTTGCAGATAATGACCCTGACGAAAATAGAAGTCTAAATGTTACTCGAGCAATAGATAATGCTATAAATTGCTATAAAGAAATTTATTTAGAAAAAAAGCGGGAAAAGTTCAGCAAACTTTGGACAACTTTGTAACCAAATCAGTTCGAGAACCAAACCAGTCTACAGAAATAATGATCGA
Source organism: Girardia tigrina (assembly GCA_001938485.1). Classification (NCBI taxonomy): domain Eukaryota; kingdom Metazoa; phylum Platyhelminthes; order Tricladida; family Dugesiidae; genus Girardia; species Girardia tigrina. Next base: position 14,942 of record MQRK01245965.1, read on the forward strand.
TTTAGAATCGTCAAGTTCATCAAATTAGAATTATCAAAAAACTACAACATATAAGTTACTGTGCAATGGATTTTTATTCTGTTTATTTAATGAAATTTTATGTTATTTTATTTAATATTTAATGAATTTATGTGTTAAATTTTATTTTTTATTTAATAAATTTATGTATTATATTTTATTTATGTTGGTTTATGTATATTATGTACATACATAATAATTGAAATAAAAATAGTTTATAATGCAAGGAAATATTTTATTTAGTACTAATCAACATAATAGTTATATAGGAAAATGAATTTCGATTTGCGTCGTCATTTTCGGGCCCAATTAACGACGCAAATCGAGGTTTTAGTGTATACTTTATATAAGTCGCTTTACTATCTACCTACACAAACATCTATCCCATACATAATTACATATCATACAAATAGGTGCACGAATAGACGATATAGTGATTTAAAATGTAATATTATGTGTTAAGGTACTACAAATAATATTTTTCATGAGCGGATTGTTTTTGATGTCAATTAAATTTATCATATGATCCAAATTTGTAAAACAATTCCTACAAAGATATTTCGCGGCCTTCTTTTCAAAACCGATATTCTGATATAAAATTATTTTCAATCAAACGGCACAATCGTTCATACCGACTGAATTATTTGAATACCAATTAAAAAAAACATGCAAAAATCTTTAGATAAATTTTCATTAACAATAACAACATAAAATTAGTCAATTTTCAAATCAACGCAACATATCGTTATAATGGGTATTAATAATTTCAATAATCATTGTTAACGAATCCAAATTCGTCACCAAGTAAACGTAAAATGTATTTTTATTTTTAATTATAACAAAAAAATTATTTCTAAAAATTACTAAAAATTTCATTTTAAAATTTAAAATTCAAAAAGAAAGAAACAAAAAACCAATTAATTTCTTTAATAATAACAGTGTTTACTTTTGAAATCGGTCTTTCTTTAAATAAAGTGATTAATGAAAAAAACCGCTGACCTTGAACTCGAACACCAATAGAAAAATCGAAAAATATGGTGTGACTATAAAATTTGTAATCAGATGTTGTACGATCAATTTCTTTGTGTATCAATATTTAGACACAGAAAATTAATATTTCATACTATTTATAGAAAATAATTAATCACAATTTTTCTAATCATTTCTATAATTAATAAATATTAAAATAAAATAAAAGTAAATAAAGTCACAATGGATATGTACTACTTGTTACCCGACTTCACGGGGCCCAATATGCTTCCTGAAGAGAAAATGGCTCACTATCGCGACAACATTCGGCCGAACATGCAATATTGTGGTCTCAGCTTCCTGACCAAATTGAATATCTGGTGCGAATATATCAAACAATTCGATTTGAAAATGAAAAACTCTTCAAATTTGTAAGTTAGACTTCTTTTAATCTTAAATTATTCGGCAAAATAAATACAGTCTTATAAATAATTATAAACTTATTTTATTAGTAATTATAAATTAATTTATTAATAATTATAAACTCTATTATTAACATTGTTCATTTACTAGTTGTCAAATTATTAATTATGTATTTTTTGTAAAAAAGTTATTTCAACAAAAGTATTTTGTTCTTTTTTAATGAAACTAAAGAGACTCAACAGTCACGAAATTTAAGAAAGCACTAAAGACTTGATGAAAATTTCGTTTTGCTTCTCTCAGAATTATTTATTGTATTTTATCAATTTTTATCGGCACATTTTCGATATTTACAATTAGAAAAGAAAGTAATCAGATCGAGATTATTTGTTTGAAAGTTTGACTGATTGAAACTGGTTTTATTTTCTCTGAAATTTACAATAAATATTATTTGAATTATATATATTTTTGAGAAATAATTTTGCTAAAGCTTCTTTGAACAATTGATTATAGAACATGATTTATAATTTCGTTTCCATCATCAACAATTATAATTTAATATTTTTAAAGGTACGTACATATTAACGCAACCGAAGCAAAAGTTTTGCTATTGAATCAATCTACACCTAAATATTTTTTCGACAATATTCTTCTTTATTTTGGATCTTAGTCGTTGCAAAGGAATGTACCATCAAATTAATATTCCAAATATTTAATCATATAATTAACATCATTCAAAGCACTTTCAATTTTAGTTAATCTGTTGTTCTCACGTAAGGTATTATAAAATGGTAAGTGCTTTTAAGTGATCAGAAGAATTTTTCAATGTAGGGGAATACGGAGGCAAGTAATCATAATAATAGTCTTTGATGTAACAAATGATGTTACTGTTTTGGTTTTATGCAACTTTACATTATCCGTGTTAGAAAAAGTCGGAATTTCACTCGATAAACATTCATTTATAAGATAAAAGTATGGGATCTTCTTTTGCATTGGAATCTTTCTAGAATCTTTCGAATGTTTTCCATGATAAATTCTTTTAAAATAATTACCATATTCGTTTATTCAAACAACTATAATTTAATTTTATTAAATACATTTTAATTAAATTCAACTTTTGTTGAATTTAATTAAATTTCATCGAACCATTTAAAAGTTATATTAAAAATTTGGCAAATTATTTTTTTGGAGAGTCAAAAAAACTTTACAACATACGACACTTGATTTCTCACAATCCATAATTTTTTTGGATGCAAGCAAACTTATAATTTTACATTCATTTAAAAATAGCGAAAAATTTTCTGTATTTTAAGCACTTTCAATTATTTTTTGATGCTGTTAGAAGACTTCGAGACTGTCATAATATTTATTAAAGACTATAAAATGAGGAATATCATCAGTATATATATATTGATTAATGCCGTCATCAATCTGGGTCAAACATACACTCATTCATTTCACCATACACACTATTTCGGTCGTGACCTATTATATAACAATACAAAGATCACACCAAAAACATTCCATACATAAATTACGCAACATACATTTATTAGTAATTTGATAATAATTCTCCTCACAGATGCAAAACACTACAAACAGAAATTAAAGCAAGAAGACTTACATTTCTTCCACGATTAGATGGGGAACTTGTATTGACTGGAATATTTTTTAAAGACTCGTATGAATATCGAAGCCAGTTTCATAAAGAAACAGTAGTTCTGAATTTTCCAAGACCTTTTAGAAAATAAGTTTTGCTCATCCACTCTCCTTGTGTTAGAAAGACCATCAGACCGACGTTTAAGTCATTTCCTGGTTATTTATAAGAATCTCAAAGCATAGGAGACGAAAAATTGAGATACTTTTCCTTCGTTTTTGTGTTAAAGAATAATCTTGCTGTACAGCCTCAGCAATCCTGAGGTATTTCTCATATATTGTTAGAATGCGGGTAATTTTTCTTTAACAGTAAAAGGTACTCTTCAAGATTGCCTTTTGAGCATATTATCATCTGCCACTTTAAGACAGGATTTACTCAGTTTCCGAGATCTCAAATTAACCACCAAAGGGACATATTTTTAGAATAAAACATTCTTGAAGTACTTTCAATTTCTATTGAGTTCTTTTAATTATTCTTAAATATTTTTATATACGTAGAATAAAAATAGATCACGCCAATTTTGAGCTATTACAAATTGTTGAATAGATTTTTTTATAATTAAGTAAAGTAAATTACCCAGTATCTTCGTCATACTACATTTTCGTTAGTTTTTGTATTTTATTTATGAAAGTGACGATTATGCAATCAATAATATCATAATGTTCGAAGATATTTAACAGAGAAATTGAGTATGAGACTTAAATATTTATTTTCGGATCAATCGATAAAGCATATATAAACATATTTAGAGAGTAAAGCACTGATTAAGCAATTGAAAGTACTATTGCGAGTCATTTATTTATTAATAATCAACCCTCACACTGAAAATGTTTCGTGAATTATCTTCAAATACAACATAAAATGATTGATTATAAAATCATTATCTTTTATGATTAAGCTTCAAAAATTAATCTTCATCAAGAATTAATCTTCATCTACAGTTTCTAATACAGTTTCTTGACATTATATTTTCAATTGGTGTATAAAAATACTTTAAAATAATTAAAATGACTCGCAATAGTGATGGAAAGTGTTTTAGAATGATTTATTCTTTAAAGATATGTTTATAGTGTTTTATGAATTGAACTAATTTTATTTCATAAAATACATTGATTTAAGAAATTAAGTAATATTATATGATGTATAATTTTATTATTTATTTGATAAAACTTGAAAAAGATTTTAAAAATATTATTTAGATTATAACGAAATTAAAGTATTTTTTTAATCTTAATTTGACTAATTTCCATATAATTCGAAGTCATAATTTTGTAAACTTTATTTCTAACACAATTTTCATTATTGAAACAAATTTATGAGGAACAAAATTTTAAGTACATAAAATTCTAAATATAAATAATAATATCGATAAGTATACAAATATGTTATTTTATTCAATTTTGTATAAATCATATTTTGTTTTTCCTTTATTAATTTTTTACAATGTTTATTAATTGAAATATAAATTTAGATTTTTAAAAATTCAATTCTTAAATGTTTTTTTTGATTTTAATCATTCGATGATAAATTATTTTTTAATAAAAATCTTTTATCTGTTTTTAATAAAAATTGCATTCTTTTTAAAATTTATTTTACTTAATATTGATTTAATACATTTAAAAGTATTATGATTTTGTTTTAAATAGTGTTACAAAATATATCAAAATCTTCTTTACAATGTTCTTTAAGTTCGAAGATGATATTTTAATTGTGAATTTTTAAAACTTCATTTTTATAAAAATTTGTCCCAATTTAATTAAAATATTATCATTACTCTAAAATATTTTAAAAAACTTCTTTCATTTTAATTAGTAATATACTATCTGTGAACTATAATTCTTACAAAAAATATTTCGATCCAATCAGTAGAATTGTTACTATAAAATATATTTTTTAAAAAATCCCATTTATTTTAATTAGTAAAAACGTAAATTTAAATAACTTAAATTTTTTATTTTAAAGAATTATTTCATTTTAATTAATCGACATTATTTTTACTTTATCTAAAATATAAATATGATTTTTTAAAAATATCAAAAATTTAAAGTTCACCAAAAGGAACCCCAACACCGATAAATAATAATACAGAGATAATTAGAAAATATTATTAAAAGGATTTTATTAGATAATATAAAAACTGCAATACAACCAAAATTTATTAAAAAAACAATCTATTCAATTTTCTAGCGATTTCTGACAATATTTAAACAAATTTGTCATTTTAAAAAATTGCATTTCTAAAATAAGAGAGTTAAAATATATGAATGTTTTTGAACTATGTTTAATTAAATTTTATGATAAATTATTTACATTTATTAATTGCAAATATTAATTTATCTCCCAGATATAATATAATTTTCAAAAAATAATTAGCTAAAATATCTTTTAAAGCATACATTATTTTTTAACAATTAGTAACATAATTTATAAAATAATTTTTTTATGTATACATAAAACTATTTTATAATGTTTACAAAAATAAAAATAATATAAATTTAATAATAAAAAAAATATATTATACCTTTGAATTTTTAAAAATTAATAAAAATCATATTCAAAAAGGAAAAAAGTTAAATATTATTTGAAAAAATTATAATATTTTAAAATTAAATACTTTCAATCAGTTTTAGATTTTTTTCCAGTAAAATCAGAAACCAATTGTTTCCATTTAAATATAGAAATAGTAAAATAACTAAAATAAAGTCTAAATCACCGTAAAGATTCATATTAATGTCAAAAGACATAAAAAGATTGAGAGATGAAGACGAAACATGAATCATTGACGCTCACACCATTACTTGTAGTAACTGCTGGAATTGAAACTCAACCTGATTAATAAATACAATTGTGATCAAATAACTAATATTACACTTTATTTATCAAAAATTAACTTATTATGACAATTATATATATTACATTATGTCAAGTTTCTTATTTATCATGAAAACGGAGGAAATAATTTATTTAATAAAAATTGGTTAAATAATTTCATTTCAAAACATTTTGTAATTTTTTTGATATTCAAAATCCGATTTGGCGAAATTGCATTTAATTTCCTTGATCTTTTCAAATCATTTATTATTATTATAATATTGTATTTTTTAGTTTTTTTGATTTTGTTTTCTTTAATTTTTGATTTTTTTATAATTTTTATTTGCGAATATATGGTTATATTAATATATATATATATATATATATATATATATATATATATATATATATATGTTGTCATGATTACAAATTTAAAATATACAATATTAATTAGACAAATATTTGACGAGCATGAGTGTATTTTCCTTTCTTCTGAGGCATTTTATGGTCAACAAAATAATCTGTAATTCAATTTGAAAGAATCAGTATTGTATTAAACATTTCCAATGTCTTTCCTTTTCGAATCGAAACATTCCATAAAATATTCATAAAGTCACAAGAATATTGATATATTTTAAAATCTTTTACTTGACGATCCATTCAGAAACACTTATCAAAGGTCGCGATTCGTTTAAATTTAAGTTTCAATGATAGATTTAATATACCTTTGTTTCATTGTTATGTTTAGACGTTTTTGGGATTAATAGATGAATAGATTTGAATAAAATTGTGTGCTCTTTTAAAATTAAGTTTTATTTTATTTTTCATTATTCATACACTAATACATTTGCTATTTGAATTGTAGGTTTATCTAAAAATGCATCACTTTATCTATTAATATTTTCATATAAATATCTGTAATTATAAATACTTTGAAGAAATTCAATTCAATACAGTAATACAATTCCTTGATGTACATCTAACGAATTTGTAATCGTCCTGTATGCTCGGGTACCAAAGGTCTATTTGTATATTCGAAAGAAAAATTTTCATGTTGTTAAAATGCGTTCTAAATATAAATTTGTAGTTACAACATACTTTTGAACTTTGGTCATAAGACGGAAGATAAAAATAAAATAGATTGTAGATTAAATTCGATTCTACTAGAAACTCCACTTCGATCCCATGATAATACATTTATCTATTTGTTGCCTTATTTATTTCTATATCTATCTTTCTGTCCGTCATTAATATTCCTTCTAACAATATCTAATCTCATCCAATCTTCAGTTTGGGTATTTCTATAGTTTTAGTAATTTTTTGTTACTTTAATAGTTAAATATTGCTTTATTAATAGATGAAATATCTACCTCAACCCCTTTGTAATTGTAATGTCCAAATATTACCTCATTTTACGTTGTCTAAATATTTATATTCGTTCTTGTTATTTAATATTTCAATAATTACAATAATTTTATTTATTTTTTATCTTAATACGATAAGCATAATTATTACTTGACATTACTCATTTACACTGTTATTATAATCCTAAAATAACATTCAATTTAATTATTATTTAATGAAAAAACATAATCAATAACACAATTTAAAAGGAACATTTATCTTTGCAATATATTTTACTTTTTGAATATCGTTATTGTTTATCCAACAAATTTGCCATTATTTTTAATTTTTTTATGGAAACATAAGTGTCTTTTTATTAATATGTATTTTTATTATCTTAATACGGAATAATATAATATTGTGTAATTAATTAATAAAATTATAAAATTTTCCTTTTGAAATTTTATAATAACTAGTACATATTACATTATACCTTTGATATATTTATACATCGTAAGTTCTATTTCTTAAAAAATAATCTCTCTTTAAAACTCATTGTTAAGAGAACTCTGACATTTGTCAGAACATTTATTACATTCACAATCTTAATTATCTCTATGACAATCAATAATATTGCTTTCGCATAAATTTATCACTCAATTTTTAATACTTTTCATCCCAAATCTGAACTAACTTGAAAAGAATTATTTTATTTAAAATATTTAATTTAAATTTTATTAGTTAAAATAAAATTACTTTTTATAATCATTTTAAAACTAATTTGATTTAATTATTTAAAATTTACAATAATAATAAATTAAAAATTTGAATTTGAAATCTAAATTTGAATAAATTAGTTTCAGATTATAAGAATTAAAATATTAATTATCATCTGATTAGGAGAGGCACAATTCCAAATCAACACACAACATTTAAACATGCAAACACTACACAAAAACATCAACACACCAACATCATTCCTCACACTCATGAACAATTCTGATCATGTTTACTCATGGAAAATTTATAAAAAAATGCAAATAATTATTGCGAAATAAAAACTTATTCTATATGATATTGATTCAAACTTATGATATTTTATATGAAATATAAAAATTTTGTTTAAGAGAAAGGAAGAGAAATTGTTTATCTGTAAAGAATCTACCCGAAAGAATGAATCACTGAATACATAAAAAATCTTAATGAATTTTGAAAATTATTTGGCGAAGCAAAATAAAACGAATTCATTAAAGTTGATACTTTTCTACTTTTTTGACATAGATCTCATTACTTAAATTCAATGGGACTCCTGTTTAAATTATAAAGTTTAAACTGCCCAAATATTAGCTTCAAGATTAATCGAAAAAATGACATTCAAAGATTTTAAGTTGGTTTACTATTTCCATTCTGGCATTTTAAGCGAATAAGAAAAAAAACGTGACTCGATTTTTCACAAAGATTAAAATTTGAAGCGTTTAAGCTAAATATTAAATCGACAGGTTCAAAAGTCCCACTTTTTTTTATAAACAAACAGATAAAATTAACGGGTCTTCTAAGTCTTCAAATTTCTAAAACTGGCAGCACCATCTGACGCTCTTTAGATGATGAAAGAAGAATATTGCCAAATATTGCATTGGTAGAAACAATCTTTTTTTTCAATTTATAATATCGTATTAAAATTTTAGCATTAATTATATGAAAAAATATTAATAATTCAAACTGACCATGAAAGTCTAACAATTATATATATGCATATCTGAACTAGAAGTACATGATATGGTTATAACAGATATAAGGAATTACGTTAAAAATATTAAGTATATTTTAGAATTAAAGAGAAAACGGTTAAAATGAAGTCTCTCTTCGGAGTCTCTTTGTGTATTGACCATTTAAAATTTTTGGAATAGATATTTAGTCCTTTTATTTCACTAAAGTTAGCTACCGTTATGCCTTACACATCATCATGTACTTTTCAGATTATTTAATTCATATTAAGAAACTTGATTCGGCTGCGATCATAAATTCACTTTAAGGTCAGTAGATATCGAAATTTGGGAAACCAGAAAAGATTAATTCAAATTATGCTTCTTATTTTGTATCAGCAGAATTTTGACTGTATTTTTAACTACAAACATTATTAAGTTTGACAAGACAAAGAATTAGTTTAGAATTTTAAGTCGTCGAATATGGTCTATGATACTCAAATCACATGTATATGCCGATTTAGAATTGTTTATGATACAATACCAAAAGTTTTTATGTGAAAAAATAATGAAGGTACAACAAAGTCACTGAGTATTTCTGTTTTGTGACTTAAAGGAAAACAAAAAAATAATAAGTTGGTAATAAATATAATGAAGAGAGATCTTGATTACTCAGCCAACATTTCTAATCGAAATACATCCCATACACAATTGAGCATTGGATATATAGTTGACCGTTCACAATGGAAGGGATTTCTAACAATATACTTATATTCTACAAGACCAAAATATATCTTATGAGAAGAAATTATTATCATTTAAAAATACAGCGGGGTAGTAAATTTTTCCTTATGTTATGTGTTAAGTACAGATTTAGATACATGGAAGAATCAGTAGTCAAGGAAGATCAGATTCCCGATCAGAAGATCCAGGAATTCAGCAACCAAAAATAGTTGATCTTCACATAGAGATGATATATTATCTTTTATGATAATATTTTTAATTGTTAACATGACAATATATAAACAGAGTTTTGCCTTAAATAAATATTTTATGAAACATTAATAATATTTTAATTAAGTATTTTATGCAAAGCAATCCTACTTAAGAACAAAATAGTGACTACAAGTGGGATTTATTTTTTTGTTTAGAGAGGGATCAAGTTCAACACTAATTTGTCTTTACAGCATCCTAAACGAATTTTGTCAAGTCAGATCTTTAGTTTGAAAATAAAACTCGATATCACTTAACTTGAGCTAAGAAAAGAAGAAATATTTGAATGTAAGCAACCCCAATGAAAGATGTCTTATTTCCCCAGGACAAAATCGAACAATTTCTATGAAACATATATATATATATATATATATATATACATATTAATTTCAGTTATTGTTTTCATGATAAAATCGACTTTGTTTTTCCATTTAACTTTGATATCGGCTGTTATTCCTCGAGTTTACTATTTACGCCGAAATTATTAAATAATCTGTTATAAATGTGATAACAAATATTTGTTTTGGATCAATTTTATCTATTCTCGTCATTGTTACATTTAATACACAGAATTTAGATTTTCAAACAAAATTTTTTGCATGAAACAAAATTCATTTTATGAAAATTTTTATTCTTAAAAAATAATTTTAATTTACAAGATTGTTTTGTTTTTGTGAATTTTCATTGTAAATAGAAAATTTTTGACGTATTATTTAATTATTCTTTTTTATTTTTTTTACATATAATATTTTTTTATTTTATAAATTAAACAGTTTCATTATTTCTTTCTCCATTTTCATAAATATAATTTTTATCACTGTTTCAAATACATATTTCCCGGAATTATATGATTCTGAAAATCATATGATATAAATAGGAATCTGAAATCTGGGAGATTTTTATTATCAAGTTTTTTTGGTTTAAAATGCCATCTATATTTATGTAATCCGGTTTGTTTGGATATAGTATTGTTTATTTATTTATTTTGTGTATGATATTTTGAACTGATTTTGTATTTCCAAAAATAACTGCAAATATATATATATATATATATATATATATATATATATATATATTGGATTTTTAAATTTATTGACTATACAGACGTGTATCACCATTTCTGTATCTTCAGTGCAATGAAAAAAAGTGATTAATTACTATTTATATAGTTGAAAACTGTTACATCATACGTCTCAAAAACATCTTTTTTTTAATTTTTATTAAAAAAAAGTATTTAATGATATTTAAAAAACTTTAATATGATTAGATGAATCACCTTGCACGTTTAAGCATGGTTTATGATGCTTTATTAACAATGCTTCGGCAATAATCCTTTCATAATTTGTATCAATATTATTTAAAATCTTTATTATGATCCATAAGATTACCTGTACATCTTTTAATATGGCTTAATATTGAACTATTTCTACTCAATTGAGTATGTTCAACAATTCTAGTGCGGAGATGACGACTTGTCTCTCCAATGTACATCGCACTTGTGACATTTGAATTGATAAACTAGATTTGGCTTAATACACAAAAGAGTTTTTGATTTTTTGGAAAAATAGTTCCGGCATTTATTAGTTAAAGATAACTCTCAATTTTAAGGTATTCGATGTTCTAAAAATCGTTTGAACTCTTGCTCTCTCTGAGTACGTAATTTTAGATTGATAGTCATTTGATTATCAATGTCATTTTCTGAAGTTCTATTTTATGTATTATTTGATTTTAAGTAAATGGATTCAACAGTATCTTTTAATTAACGTACTCAGAGAGAGCAAAAAAGTTCAAGCGGTGTTAATAAGGATGTAGAGTGTTTAGATGATAATGATGATGTTGAATGTTTTGGATGTATGTTAATGAATAACGCATTATTGATATTCTAAATTCTAGATTTGTTAATGAGAATCGAAAGTACGAATTAGTATCAAATAGTTTAATTAACTCAAATAGTTTCACCAAATTTAAACATTTTTGTGATACTATTTAAGTAGTATTAGTGATACTATTTGACGATATCCGTTAATTCCTACAATAAAAAATAATTGCAAGAGAAATATTTCGCGACAAATATTTTTTTTGAGTTTTAATTTTTATTCGAACCTAATTAATTTATTTTTATTAATTAATTTTTTTTAATTTTTATTTTATTTTATTTTTATTTGACAATTCACAAATTATTTAAGTGTCGGTAACGTATATAGAAAGTCATAAATTATAAACTATTATTTTTGATAAAATATACTAACTAAGTCATATTAAACCTGCGATTAATTTATTTATTCTTCGTTTTGCTTTGCATTACAAAATATTTAATTGAGTTTTTTGGTATTAAATTATATTAAATTGGTAGTATGTTAATTTATCGGAAAAAGAAAGATTCGTTAATTCTGCAGTTTTGTAAACAATAATCTTCTTATCTATTTATTATATACAGAACATTAGTGCGTGTTAATGTCGTCAATGGTTAACACCATAAAATATGCCACAGGAACTATACAAAAGTGTTATGATAAATAAGTCAATTCAAGATGATAATTTAAAAAATATAATTCATTTAATTTATTTATTTTAATTTTCCTTGTTTTGATTCATGTAAATATATCAAGTTCATTAAAATTTGTGTCCTGGCCCAAATCATTTTCGATTGATAAAATGTCCAGTCCGCCTAAATGATCTTGTTTAATCACAGAACACAAGTAATTGCGCTGGTGCCTTTCTGTTAAAACGCCAATGATTCGAGTCATCTTGGTCATACCTTAGGACGTTGATTTCACAATATACTCACAGATCCTCAGTTATCTATATTCGCTCGTTTACATCATGTAAATTAAATTAAAAAATGTGATATTAATAAATCAAATGTTTTTCAAGAATATTATTTTAAAAATATAATCGATCCCTTCTATAATTATGTGATAAGATAATATTATTATTTAATAATATTATTTTAATATTATTATAAATTATTTATAAATATTTTATCCCGTTTTATAAAGGGTAATTGTCATGTAACTAATTGACGACATTATTAGTTAAAAGTATGAAATAAAAATTTGTTTTCTACTCTATATCTCATTTATGTCTATTATGTTTGGTATAGCATAAGAGTCAAATGACGAAAATACTTTAGCAAATATTAAAAATAAAAAATAATCAGTTATTTTCATAGAATAAAATACACAAAATTATTAATACAAAGATTATTAATGCACACTTTAGTAATTAAAACACTAATCGCCCGGTGATGCAGAGTGCGTTGGTGCGTTTACCGTATCTGAACGTTGACAATAACAGTGTTGGTTATTAGTAAAACCATTTTTCAACAATTTCTAAATTTATATACATATATATATATATATATATATATATATATTTTAGTGTGTTTATTTGTTTGTTTGTTAATTAGTTTTTTTGTTTGTTTGCCACACTATGATCGAAATGTGAAATTTCTGGGGAACCAGAGCGAATCCACGTAATGACGTAGTCAATCTGGATAGCCCGCATCAAGACGGCTCTGTCGGTACAGCTCCTTTGCGGAAAGACGCTGGGAAGCCCGTGAAATCGACCGAAAACCAGGCAGTTCGTTAAATTGTTAAATCAAAACTGATTTCGAATAATGAAGATTTTGATGATTCCTTCTACGAATTTCGTGAGAAGTTTTGTGAAAATACTAATTTATTTGATAAATTACGATTTCTATCACTTATTTACTAATTATATTTCTAAAAATCAATTTAATATAAATTTCGAATTTTCATAATTAATAAATAATATCAACGTTTCATTTGTATAGGGTTAGGATTAGGGTTATGGTAAGGAGTTAAGGTTAGGGTTCACGATTTTGGTTGGGGTTAGGGTTAGGATTTAGGTTAATTTTTTAATAAATACGTTTAATCATTTTCTTTTTCCTTCACCGAAAGACGCCGGGAAGCCGACGATATCGACTGAAAACCGTGCAAATACTGGTCGAACGATTGATAAACCAACACCGAAATCAAAATAATAAATTATAATAATTGCGATTTAAAAATTAAAACAGAAACTCTCAAAGACGAAAATTCAGCTCACCCGTCACATATGGCGGGTCTTTTTTTTAGTTCTTTTAATGTTTCAAATATTCGGACAGCAAAATGGATAAAATAATTATTATTACTTTTTACTAACAGTATATTAATTACTTATAAATTTAGTTTGAAGTATTTTTTTGTCTGGAAAAACTCTTATTTAATGATAACATCAGGCAATAAAATATTAATGAATATTTCACAGAATCATTTCAATGCACTTTGTAGAAAATTGTCTTTTAATGAACATCTTCCGTAAAAAAAATGATATTTAAAATCATTTGTAAAGCCGATGAAACTTAATGAATGAAAAGTACAAATTCTCGTCAATACAATTTAATGTGGTCATTAATTGATGAAAGAATGATTGCAAAAGATGTTATATCTGTTGATTCAAACTGTCGCTGCTTCTGTTGCTGGTCCTGATTAATCATCTTCACATAGACCGATGTTCTATTAGATATTTTCACCGTTTTATATTTATTTATTTACAAGGTGCTTAAATCTGAAGCGCTAAATTTTGCAATTCTGAAGAATTAATTGTCTAATAACGCGTCTGTTATTTCCATGACAACATAGAAGAACGCTAATATTATACAATCAAATTGTCAATTTATTGTTAGAAAAATTGTTGATTTTGGTAATTTAAATAATTTGATTTCAAATTTTATAAAGTTTGATATTTCTAATCTAATAATAATAATAACAAAAATAAAAATTACTTATTTTCTTTTGCAAGTGATCATATTCAGTAAACGTTGACAAAATAACAAGATTATGACAACAAAATTAAACAAATCTACTATGATTGTTACAAGCTTTTATTACGTTTCATTTATTCGTCTGTCTGGATGCATCAAATCTTGCGATCAAAAATTCACCCACTTCCCGTTCACCTAGCGACATGAAACCTTCAGGACTGATGTATTCTAGGTGACAATACACTTTTTCACTGTCACTGCTCATCTACCGCCTTTAGTTTGGCTGCAAAAAGTAATTAAAGTGTCGTTCTCATGTTTTCCTCAGTAGTAGGCTTTGAAATTGCTACATCTAAATGCAAATAGAAAGCGGGTTTTCGCCTAGTAGGCTTTGATAATTCCGTCAAAAAAATGTGGGAAATGGGTGAAATAGATACAGAACCGCAAACATATGACAAATTATAAAAGCTTGTACACCAAAAAATTTTTTGGTATGATTATACTTATTACTTTAAGTACTTTTGATTCTAAACTCTGAGTTTTACGCTTTAATTATCTAAGTAAAATTGATAATATCTTTTTAGTTCTAAAATTTGTAATTATTATGCACGACAATTACGTCCATAGATAGAATGTGTTATATTTAACACTAAATGAACAATTTAGAAATTTATTTAAGCTCAATTAACCAAATTGTATATTTGTTTGCTCCTTTGTTACTAATTATTTAATTAGCACTATCAAAATGTACATAATTAAAAAATATTCACTCTTATTTAAAATATATTTTAATATATGTGGTTGATCGAAAAATGCATCGGACTGAATAGAAAGGAGAAATACTAGATCATAGATTCTGGGGTAATGATGACACAATAAAGTATTTCTAATATCGATGCGTGTTTGTATATCTTATCTGAATCACAGTAAAATAGGCGCTGCAAAATTCCGAAGTGTAATACAATAATTTGCTGAATAAGAATGATGATGGAATATTTCGTGATATGGTATACGCTAATAAAGATAACTGTCCTTTGAGATCAAAAGTATGCAAATAAATCTCAGAATTCAATAAAAGGAGGAAATATGTACACCAGGAGTTTTAAAATATTAGTCAATCAGTGACAATATTTAAAAATGTGAGTCAATAATTCGACAGCACAGATGTGTTAAAGTTTCAGATTTGGTTGAAAGGTATGTATTTATCTTGGCTTATGTGACAAACATAACTTTGAACTTTGGTTATCTGAAGTTTTGCTATATATTTTGCAAAACACCAACATTTATAGGGTGAAGTCTTTAATTCACAATTTTCATATTGTGAACCTTTTGACATTATATCTCAGAATAAATTTCCTCTAGCTTTATTTACCAGAAGACAAGAAGTAGAGAAAGATTAGCGCAAAACCTTTATTGAAGTTGAAATCTGTGTTCTGGGATCAAAAATGTGTTATCCATTATAATTTCATGACTTTAGTATCTTCTATTACCGATACAAGAAATGTAGGAAAAAAGGAAAGAAACTCATAAATGTTGTTGCTTTTTTATAATGTCACTATGTAATCCTTTAATAGATTATTCACTTTATCTATCCAAGACTGCGAGTTCATATCAATTAGAGTCAAAATATTTCGCCTCAAGATTTATTTATTTAAGTAACTGAAACAAGATATGTATGTGATGCATTTTAGTGATTCTAATGACGTCCAGAAGTATGTTTATAACTGACTTGATAAGAAGTTTCACACTTTCTTCAAGAAAGTATTTGATGATCTAGCACTTCATTGTGGAAATTAATTGCGGATGATAGTGCATTCATCGAAAAGGGATTTGTGTGTATTCTTGGCTACTA
The DNA here is from genome assembly GCA_001938485.1 of Girardia tigrina. Lineage (NCBI taxonomy): Eukaryota > Metazoa > Platyhelminthes > Tricladida > Dugesiidae > Girardia > Girardia tigrina. Next base: position 31,474 of record MQRK01245965.1, read on the forward strand.
TTTATTGATTGTTACATCAGTCGTTTGGTGCATTTTAGAATGAACGAAGTATCTTTGATGCAGAATAAAGCAATTAATGAAAGATTCGAAATTATAAAACAAAACACAGAAAGGATCTAGTATGATAGAGTATTATTATTTCTAAGAAAAGATAATTTCCTACTAAATGAAGGTTTAATGTTAATCTAATTGTTATCCACGAAAACAAATAATGGGAGTGTTGAAAATGTAAATTAAAGAATTATATATATATATATATATATATATATATATATATATATTTAAAAAGAAATAAAAAAATNTATATATATATATATATATATATATATATATATATATATATATTTAAAAAGAAATAAAAAAATACTACTTAAAAATTATTTTTGTTGTAAAAAAAAAGAACGAAAAGGAAAAAAAATGTAAAGAAAATGTAGTTTTGAGTTACTTTGTTTTAATGTTTCATTAATAATAAATTTGATATCTAATAAAAATTATACGAAGATATCGATTTTTTAATTATAAAAGGAAAACATTAAATTTATTATTTAATTCGAAAATAAATTATATTTGGAGAACAGATGACTTTTCCATTTTGACTATATTTTTAATCTGGATTATTTTATGAAGACATTTGAAGATAATCATGTAAGAATTCCCGATTTGAGATTGCATATCAAAGAAACTGACGAAATTTCAGCACCTAGTAAAAATTGTGAAGATATTCATGATCAATGGTATGAATTAATGAGAATATTTCAAAGTTGTGGAAACAGTATTGGAACGAAGTTTTGGAAAATAATTACCATCGAACACGGTGTCAAATGGACCACTGGTGTTTACGAAAGTGACAGTGATTTGAAATTACGGAGTATTTACGTTTACTTTGTTTCCGGATTTCATGAAAAGTGTGTGCCGATCAGCGTCATGGTTGAATTGAATAGTACCAATCTCGATTACCTACTCAATTCGAATCTTGGAAAATTGCTTCAACCAGATTATTTCATCGGTGGTTCCTCAAGTGATTCAAATAATTGCGGAAGAAATACGGTCCTCTTAAGGACCACAATTGACGATTGGGAGCTTGAATTTTGGACCGCATCATCATGGGCCCGGATGCTGGTAATCAACAAAAGTAATTTTAAAGTATTTTCAGGGAGACTCCAGATCTTCCATTGTACAAATAAAAATACTTTGTAATGATTTACGTTTCGAATGGTCAATCATAATTAAATGAAAATTATTATAGATTATTTATTTAGTTATTTTATCAAATTTTTTTCAAAAAATATTATTTGCGAATGATTTCCATAATATTAATTCATGCCGAAATAGTATTTGAAGCTTTTCTTAAGATATACCATTGTATACTAGATAAATTTGATGAAAAGAGATTTTATATATAAATCCCTATAAATTATTTATTTATATTTTATTTTCAAAATACAAATTTTATAAGTTCAGATTTTCGTATAAGCAATTGACAAAAGGTTTATTGTTATATCAATATTCATTAAATTTCATCGTAATCGATAAATGTTTTCGTTTGATTTTTGCTTTCTTGTAAATAAAGTTATTCCTGTTTCTTTCCACAGACTTATGGGATTATTTTCACACATTCTTTCTATCGGGTCTATGACATTAACCTCCCTATCAACTGACACGACTTTAATTAGACGAATTTAAATATTTGGTTGAAATAAATTTCTTTAAATAAAAAAGTCAATTGCAAATTTTCTAACTAAAAATACTAAAAATAAAAAATTATGAAATCTAAATTTAGAAATGAGAGATATTAGTTTATTAAATTATATGAATGATTCAGATAAATAGGGAGAGAGGAAAAGGAAATATATGAATAGAGAGAATTTTCCTCGAGTCGTGGAGTCATTTGTCCTTGATTAACACTTCCCACTGTTGTCTTGTCTTCCCACTTTTAGGATCCAGAATAAATCTTTCGTTACGAAAACTTAAAGTAAAATTGTCTAAATAACTGAATATCATTTTCCCTGTTTAATGATTCATATTTTATGTTATATTGATGCCTTAAATATTCTTTAATTTACAAAAAACATGTTTATTGTTAAATAATGTGTTCTATTATATCAATTCAGACCCGTCAAAATTTTTTTTTTAATTTGGAAATTAGTTATAATTTCTGGGAAATTCAATTTAATAATATTGTCACACCATTATCAATTTAAAATTAGTTTTATGGTCGCAAAGGATTACGAAACGAAAAGTTTTTTTCTCTAATTTTCTTTTTTTTTGTGTTTGGAGTTTCTTTAGAGATTAATATATAAAAAATAACCTTTTTTGACGTTTAAATTATATTTTAATTTTTAATTGATTGAAGAAACTTTTTGTATTTAAAACTCTATTATTTCTGAATGGACATTTTCGTATTAATTTATACTGAAATTATTCTGTGTTTTTTAATAGAAACAACTAACCTATATTGGGGTTTTTCCTAAACATTGCCAAATGGCTTTTATTTGGTACACGTACAATAAATGAGGGTGATGTGAATTTCTGAAGGGAATCTGATTTAGAAGCACCTGGCAGACATGTTAATTGGTAATTATTGAAAAAAAACTAGCTGATTTCAAGACCCTCAATAGGTTATGTTATTATACTAGATTGGTACATAATTATTCAAGAATTTCTTTCAACATAAACGGTATTTTACAAAAAAATTTAAATAATTATTTCCTTCTTCCTTTTGTTTTAACTATATACATTTAAGGGCATCGGCTATCAGGTTTTCCAAGTCATTGTAAACTTTATCTGTGAACCATTTGTTCAGCAAAAAATTAACATGATAGTTCATAGGTACTTCTATAGGAAAATATGCTCTGGATAAAGCAATTACCAGCTATTATCAACGATATATGCTACGACACGTCGTTCAACCTATGAATGGTTATGTCCAACAAAATAAACCATATTATATTCTTACAGTCTTTCGATACTCCTGAAAAATTGGATTAATAATCGGAAGAACGTAAACTTTCTTACTTTTGACATTTTCAAGATGCTACAATTTATCCTTAGCTAGAATATTAAGAAATCAAATTACCTAGTTTTGCTGCAGTAAGTCGGTAATATTACGATACGTTTGTTGCTGTTTGAGAGTAAATGTTAGACCCTTTAAGATAATTTCTATACTTTTCCGAGCACTTTGAGAAGACGACCGATAGTGGAATGGTTTCCATTGAAGTGTTTAGCTAATATACTTTCTATCAAGTTTTTCCTCTCTTTCGCAAATATAAAAGTACCTGGTCGTCAATATTTGGTACAAAAGTAAATTTATTTCCTCAAGTAGTATAGCTCTTGCATGTGTAAGATGAATTTATGATAATAATTGTCGTCTAAAACTTGAGTGAGTGACTAATTACCAAGACAACAATTGTCCTCAGACAAGATAAAGGAAGCCATTCATTGAACCCTAAGCCTGATAAATGGCATTTTATGAATAATATAATTACATAGACAACTAAAAGTGTATATTATATCCGATTTAGTGGGTACTAATGGGTGAAAACGACTTGAACTGCAATTTTTGTGGCCGTGTTAAAACATAGTCCAACAAATCAGAAAGCAGATGGTTACAATGACAAATAAATAAGAAAAGTATCCGGTGCCCGAAAAGTAAGTATCCACTTTCCATGCTAAAGAAGCATGATTAATTCACACAAGTTACATAACTTTGATTATCATTCACCTTTCATAATTTATTCACACACAGCTGAACTTAAAATTTTCTTTTTGTATATCAGAGATTTAAAATCATTTATTATCTTATTTTGTTTGCAGGTGATGAAAATGGCTGGTCGTTATGATTTAGTTGAAAGACGATAGATTGTTTGTTGGTACGAAGTGTTAGCAAAGTGAAAAAAATAATTGTTCAAATGTTTCATCAAAAACCACTTACATGTCTTACCGTTTATAAAATGCATCAAAAATTGGTTGAAAGTGGAAGCCTTAAAGATACTAAGAAGAGTGATCGTCCTCACGCTTCTTATATGGCCAAAAACTACGCTATCGTTGAACATATCATTTTTATTGAGAATAGGCATTTATCATTAAGACTGGCAGCAACTGTCACTGGTGTTCCTAAGTCATGCATTCATGAAATCTTGAGATAAACATATCAAATCGAGCAAACAAATGATGAAGGAATGTCTCCGTGTCGATGTAAAATGGCTATTCGGCGAAGATGCTGATTACAATGAATTTGTACAACACATTATTCGCCGCGACCCCACCATTTCACAGAGCACATACATAGCTGGACTCATAAGGAAAGGAAGATCGGAAAAGGACAGCAACAAGTTTACCCAAACATATCTGCCCGACAGAGAAGATAATTCAATGCCCAATAGACGACTGCTTCAACGAGTTTGCGGAAGCAAAGGAACTTAACAGGCACATGAAGAGGGATCACATAGAAAGAGGCAATCAGGAAGAACCGAACGGAGCTAACAAGTTTAAATGCCACAAATGCAACAAAAGCTATAAGACAAGAGGATGGTTAATAAGACATCTGAATAAGGATCACAGAGTAGACATGAACACAGAGAAAGAAAATCAAATTCAACTGACAACAAGTGCAAAAAATGAAGGAAGCAATACAATGGAAGTAGACACACCACAAAATATACCAACTACCAATCCTCGGTTAACGACAAAACCTCTGACTGTCCCAATGGTGCCGGAGCAAACGATTAATCCCAAAGATACGCACTTAACTTTTAGGATCACTGACTCAACAGCGAGAAGAGAGTTCAAGTGCCCCTTTCGCGGCTGTGCTAAGTCCACTAACACAGCCAAAGGGATGCTCAATCTTGTTACCACAGTATATGATTGGTCGTTTGTAACATGCAATCCAAAGAGATCTCAGAGACTGAAGCGATCCGATCCCGTAGGAGGTCTATGGGGGTAGCTAGCACTCTTTAGTTTCGGTGGACCCTCTAAAGAGCCAAGTGGCCCACTTTAGATGCATAGGTTCCACAACTCCTTTCCAACATAGGATTCTCAGACTAGTCGACTTTTTATGTATCTGGTTTGCAAATCACAACATTTGTTGTATTTGGGGGAAAGAAAATCACACAGAATTGAAGGAGCTGATGCGTTATTTTCCGCAGGTTAACGCCAGGGCGTTTATTTGTAATAACTATGTTATTGGGTCTTACTTTTTTAACGACAATGTAACGGGCAAAAATTATCTACAGATGTAAGACATATTTTTTATCCCCAGCTTCAAACCAAAAACAACACTTTAGACATTTATTTCCAACAGGATAAAGCCCCTCCGCATTTTGCCATGGTGGTTCGTGAGAGGCTAAGTGACAATTTCGCTGATCGTTGGATTATAAGACGGGAACCTATTGAGTATGCACCTAGTTCTCTTGATCTCACCCGTGCGACTTCGTGTGAGAATTCGTTAAGACTGCTGAGTATATTAATAATCCTGCTGATTTGGATGAGTTAATAGATTATATAAAGGATGGTTTTCGACTTATAACGCCATACATCCTTGATTATGTTTTCAGGCACATTTTTTATCGTCTACACAAATGCATAGATGGTCAGGGAAATCAAGTAGTAATTGGATCAGACTTTAATTAAATTGTAAAATAACTTACTTCTATTTGTGAATATTACGTCTTTTACATTACTTGTCATCATCGTTCATATATATTCTTAATAATTTAATTATTTGCAAAGTGGATATTTACTTTTCAGACACCATGTATAATAATTTAAAATAGAATTTTCATTCAAGTTAATCTTATATCAAAGAAAAAGTTACTCTATTCTTTTTATTTCTTTTCTTAGTTTTAGATTAACTTATTTTGTATACATTTTATGTAAGAAAACTTTTATTAATAGTTTATAAAAATATTTGCAGTCGAGAATTGTTGTTTGTATTAAAAAATCATTTAAAATTGTTTGAAACAATCGTTCTGCGATTGTTAAACTCTTTTATGATAAATTGCATCATTTAAAGCAAGTTCACTAATAATCCAAGTCCTATGTTCTAAAAAAGTTTGTTCAAGTCAACCCACAACACATAAAAAAGTAAATAAAACTGATTACTTCTTCACTCATAGAACATCACAAGTTGAGTGTTTTAAAGCAGAGGTTCTCAACCTTTTTTTCCGAATGAGACACTCGACACAATACATGAAATTTTGTGACGCACCTGTTATCAAGCGAAGTTATTATGTAACTTTGAGGTTTTCAAAGTATTAATTCTAGACTCTAGTCAAATGACACTAGAGTGTAAACAGCTCAGAAACTTACTTATCGGGTTCTTGGTTATTTTCGTATGTATAGTGGCGCCTCCGGGGGACGAGATCAGGTCATAGCTGTCACTGGTGGCGACCATGTTGATGTTTTGACCTGTTTTATCGAGGATGGTTAACCGCAATCGTATTGATTTTATTTGATAACAGTATACAGTCTACACTGTAGACTCTACACTACAAAGTTGAATCTTGAAAATTATTATATAAAATTTAAGAGTATTGCATATTATCAAGTAAATCATCGTGACACACCATTTTTTCGCGACTCACCTGCGACAAACCAAAAAATTTAAATCAGATCAATTCATATCGAGCGGTAAATTATTTAATTATCTGGTAATATTATCGTAAAGATCAAATAATTATTACAAATATGTATATATTCGAAAGAATAAAGGTCGTCTTTTTTGTTTCAGAAAGAATGCAAGTCAAACAACATTCAAGAGTATTCTTCTCACAATCAATGATGCTGAATGTTACGACAGTTATTATTGTAATGTTCAATCATTGTCCGGAATTATTCATTCTTTAATGGTTTCCATGGCAATTCTAAGTATTTTGGGATTAGTAGCAAATTTATTTTGCTTCGTCAAAATGCATTTAAAATACAATCAAAGCTTTAAGAGAAATCCGTTTGGAATTTATCTATCCTCAATCATTTTTATTGACTGTTTGCACATTGTTATAGCATGGCTCTTGTTTATCGTTTCTGGAATTGTTGGGAGTCATTATAAAGATCAACTTAGAATTTACCAAAAATTTTCTTATATCATTGTACCATTTTTACTACCGTTTTGGGATTTGACTTGTTTAATAGTAACTTGGCTTATAATTGCTTTATTAATTCAAAGAAGTAACATAACTCGCTCGAAACTGTTGTTAGAAGCTAGAGGTGGCGATGAATCAAGTTCTCTGAGTGCCAAAAAGCGAAGGAAAACCTTTTGCCGCTTGGCACTTATAATTGGTCTTCTTTTTCTTTATACGGTTCCTAAATTCGCGGAGTATACGTTTAATAAAGATTTCAAAACCGGAAATGGTTTTGTGGTTCCACTACTCCGAGTGATCAAGTTATATAGAATTATTATGCTTAAGTTTTTGGCACCATCTGTCGAATGTTCTATTCCAATTATTGTTATATTAGCATATATTGGAGTAATCAAGTATCACGAAGCTATGTTGACCCGAAGAAGATTGTTAGGGTATACGTGTAATTTATCAAATAGCAAAACGTTTTTAAATTCCAAAATGAAAGTATTGAGTGTGGCTGGTGTTAGTAAAAAGACCCAGTTGGTTATTTGGATTTCCGTAGTTATGCTTATCAATCTAAGCATGAAATTATCGGCGGTCTTCGTTAGTCTTGAAAGACATATTCAAGGAACTCCGAAGGAACACTGGCCACGACTACGCCAAATAATCAAATATATGTCAATTATTATATCAATTATCGCTGTTTCTGTAAAACCTCTGATTTATATACATTGTTGTCCTCGATTGCTTCGCAAAGATCTTTCGGTAATTTATTCCAAAGGTCTAGACTCCAATGAAGCAAATTAAGAGAATAATTATTCCATCTTTGTATTGTATATTGAAAGATAACTATATATTAATGTCTCATTTTATTAACTTTTTAAATGTATTTTTTATGAAAACTTTTGATGATTTTGATGACTGATTATCTATCTTATTATCCATCTATCTATCTCTATATTTATCTTTATATCTATTTCTATCTCTATATCTATCTATCTATCTATCTATCTATCTATATATATATATATATATATATAT
>MQRK01245971.1:12270-26341 GCA_001938485.1 Girardia tigrina
GATGACGCAAGCGCACAAAATTAATATAAAAAGTAATTTTGTAATTTTGTATTTTTAGAAAATAAAGTTTTGATTTGTCTTTGTTTTGGTGTTATCATTTTAATATAAAATGAATGATCTCAAAAATAGCATTTATTTTATTGTCTTAAATTACATCTTATTTTTTCATTTCATTTCTAACTAATTTTAAATAAATTTTGTCTCAATTTGTCTCTCTTAGTAAACGATTATATATCATCCTAAATGAATGATATAATTATAAATTTTGAACCATTATTATAGTTACACTTTAACCTACAATGTAAATGGAATTACCGAATGATACAATCATTTATAAATTACCATTTATTCAGTTTGAATGAGCAAAAATGAGACTTATATAGGCAAAGACAAAAGTAATCTTTTTAAGGAATTATGTATTAGTAAATTTTATTTTTATCAATAAAGTTAATTGAGCATTCTTTGTTTACCCTTTATTAGAGTACTTTATTTATATTTAAATAATTATTTTATAATAAATAATGACATGAAGAGTGATTTTATTTTAATTATCGGGTTTGGATTACTAACAACAACTGGAGCTCACTACGCTTTTTTAAAATATTTTTATGGGAAATATAAAGATTAAAATTATTTTCTGGTTCATCAGAAGAATCTGTTTTCTTAAATTTGGCGATGGAATATATTCTAATTTTTTATCCATTTGTGGTTATTATATTTTTTCCCTTCATTTACTGATCTGATTCAGTTTGTTCATCAACTTCCGTCGAAAATATCTGTCGTACTTACTCGTGTCAACGGTTTCGATTTGTGTTTATTTAATGATTATTGATTCTAGTTTATTAAACTGAAAACAAATAGCATTTTATTTGATTGGCATTATTTAACTTGAAACTGAAATTAAAATTATAAGTTATTTTTCTAAAAAAATAAGATTTGTTATCATTATACGACAAATAATCTGTCGAATGGTTCAAAATTTATAATTATATCATTTATTTAGGATAATATATAATCGTTTACTAAGAGAGACAAATTGAGACAAAATTTATTTAAAATTAGTTAAAATGAAATGAAAAAATAAGATGTAATTTAAGACAATCAAATAAATGCTATTATTTGAATTTATCGAATATTAATTAAAATAATTTCCAAGAGAAATAAGAAACTTTAAAAACCCAGTTTATATTTTAAATTAATAAATTAAATTAAAAATCGATTTTCAATATATTTATAATTTATATTACTGCTATGAATTTATTATGTATATGATCGTAATATCATTGATCTCATAGTACAATACATATTGTTTTTATTTATAATAAATAATATTATACTAAAAATAAATTAGAATTATTGATTTTGATTAATTTAAACGAATCTTACTGAGAATTCTAAAAGATGTCTTTTGAATCTCTCAAATCGAAACTTTCGTCTAATTCGAACGGATCATTCTTAAACGGTAAACAAGTCAAATCTCAATTTAATTTTAACATTTGGATTTATTAATCGAATTTGAAACAATTTTTTATAAAAATAATAATTTTTGGATAATGATTTATTATTATTTTTGTTTTAATACTTTAGTTACTTTTAATAATTGCAAATTTCTAAAAAAAAACCTTTCACCTTTTGGATTTATGACCATATTATTCTAAATATTAGTTTTTTGGGTTAATTTTATTATTTCATCATTAGAGGAATTTCTTTCGGATACTTTCAAAATTTCAATATTTTTAAAAATTGTTCAAAGTTGCAATTTTAATTATAAAGCAAAATATGCAACTTTTAACAACAACAATCAAGTCAAATAAATTAAGTACTAAGATCACCAATATGGGTTTTCACAACTTTATTTTCATCACAATTTGAATTGCCTTTTGAACAATTCTCAGCAAAACTTTCATAATTTGACTACTTGCTAAATTGATAATTTTTTGTTAATGTCTTGTTCATAAATAATTATTCGAAAAAATTTTCATTTAAAATTATTTTCAGATTTTATTTTTAAAGTTTTGGTAATAATTTTATCTAAATATTAATTTAATTTTAAAAATGATTTTATTTAAAGAAAAGACATAAATTTAAACAATTTAAAAATTAGTTAGAAGTTATTTAGTTTATTTAAATTTTTGATATTAAAATTTGAAACGATTTAATATTTTAAAAGTTTTTAAATATCTTATGCTGTCATTTAAAATGCAAATTATTCATCGCGAACATCCAAAATATCAATTTTTCATCTGGGTGGGAGAGAAAAATTTCCAAATACTAAACTCAACATACAAAATTCAACATACCAAATTTAAAATATTCCTCACAGTAAGGAAACTTTGAGATTTTCCTACAAGAATTTGTCAAATGAAAGACAAATCCATCTTTTTCGTCGAGAAGATACTTACTTTAATCACTTCAAATGACATCATTCTTCTCCTTCCTGGACTAGTTGAAGTGTACCTGGTGACTTTATCAGATAAGGGGCTTTATCACAGTTTGTCCAGCTTCTAGCAGGCGACGTATGATCGTGCTTCTGGGTGTAGAAGAATTCTTAGGTAAATATATCTCAAAGGTGTCAGCTGAAGTTAATCCAGTTTTAAGGTACAAAAAAGACATTCTGATTTGGATCACTTTAAAATTAGTCTGTGAAACTTCCATTTTTTTAAAATTTTCGTTTCTGTGATCTTTCTCGTGTTAAAAAACCTAGCGAATTGTTTTTGTGTCCAGCGTTGACCATGTACACTGGTACTAGCTTTCTAGTAAAAAATATTACTAACGCAAAAATGACAAAAAAGCATAAAAAGCAGTTAAAATGAGCTGTTTTAAATTTTTTGAAAAAATTTTATTTTATTGAAATGGATACACTGATCCCAAAACATATCAAGCGCACTGGGATCAAGCCGAGGAATGATATACTGATAGTTCAGTTAAATGAAAAAAATTGCTAGAAAAACAAAAAAAAGCACAGAAAATTTTTACAGTACTGTATGTTTTGTAGTATTTTTTTTATTATATTTTATTTTATTCACTATTTCTACTTTATAAGACTTAGTTTTTTTTGTTTTATAATTATATACATATTTGGTACTGAGACAAAATTGTTAATGATAAACTATTTTGTTATATAGTCACAGTTATGATTGCTTAAAATAAATTTAAATCATTATTTAGTTTCAATGAATCGGTGAAATATTTCTTTATTAACTCTTTTGAAAAAGGAAATGAAATTTAGATATCCATGAAGGAGACAGGTCTCCAAATTTTTATTGTTTTTGTAAAAATATGATGTTTTACTTTAAAATTCATTTCTGAATTTATTAACAAAATAAATTGTGAAAATATGAATCGAACTATTTGAAATGATATTATTTAATAAAAAATTCACTTAGGGAGAAGTATTCATTTCTATAAATTGAAATTAAAAAGAAACTGAATAAATTTATTTAACATTCAAATTGAACAGATATATGGGAAAAAAATTAATTTCAATTCCTCTGCCAAATTAATTAGTAGATATGAAGCAAATTTAATCAATTTTTGTTTCAACATACATTAACTCAAATTAATATTTCTCATAACAATAAATTTGTAATAACTCTGGTTTATATATTTCTAATAATATTATTATTAGCAAGATAAAACGCCATATGAAAATTATATTTTAATTTTCGAATGGTTGATCAGAATTTACATAAAATAAATATCGTATTTTCCTAAAAGGAATCATAATTTAATATGTGCGGCTTATACGTTAATATTTAAATGCCCAGAATTTGCTGACTCCAATAAAAAGCGTTATTTACAATGCAATCGTATTCTAATAAATCAATTCATTATTATGTGGTTTGTTGGTTTAAATATTTTTAAAAATCTCATTAATTTTAAATTTCGAACAATAAATTATGATAATTAACGTTTATTTTAAGATGTAATAAATTATTTACGGTAAATTTATATTATACGGTAAGTTTACGTTATAATAAATTATTTAAATTTTTGCCATGAAATGATTTTCATACACAACAGAGTGGAAATTAACAGTAATTAAATTAGCTAAATCAAATTGAAATCGTAAAGCTGCAGTAGAACTCAATACCGATGATTCAATGAGCAGAAGATGGAGAAAGCAAGATGAGTTGAGACAAGTTAAAAAAATCTCGTAAGAGCTTTTGTGGAAACACTTCAAGATGACCAGAGCTTGAAGATGATCTTAAGCATTGTGTCTATGAAATGAGATCAGTTGGTAGGAACATCTCAATAGTTTCTATTTGGCTCATAGCCAAGAAATTAGCTAAAAAAATTAGAATTATGAATTTCTCAGGAGTCCAATCTTGGCGCACTAGATTAATTAAGCGAAATAATCTTTCGATTACGTTCAAAACGACTTTAACCCAACGTATTCCTGCAGATTTTGAAGAAAATGGCAGCATATTCCGTGTGTTTTGTCAAACAAAAAGTTTAGAGAAGAATACATTATGATTACATTTTCAATATGAATGAAGTACATATCTCTTTTGGTATGCCACTTAATCGCACCATTGCATAGGTTGGAGCTAATTCAGTTCAAATTATGACAACGAGAAACGAAAAAAAAACAGACAGTACTGTTGTTTAAACTTGTTCTTCTAGTGGAATAAAGTTAACACCAATAATAATTTTTAAAAGAAAACATTGCCTAAAGGTAAATTTCCTGATGTAGTTTAGTAAAGGCGAATGAAAAAGGATGAATGGACGAAAAATTAATGCGAGTATGGTTTGGTGAAGTTTTTATTATGAAACCAGTTAGGTTCTTCTACATATCATCCTCAACGCTTATCTGTGATTCAATGTATGTCAATCTTACCGAAGCTGTAAAGTCATTAATGAGACGTGCCAATACTGTCGTTTCGGTTATCTCGGGCAGATTGACTAAGATTATTTAATCTCTTGATATCTGAGTCAATAGATTATTTAAAGCAACATTAAGAAACACTTTGGAAGAAAGGATAATCTCAGGAAAACATACTTTTACTATAACAGGTAGACAGTTAAGAGTTGACTATGTGGCAATAATTAAATGGATTATTGAAACTTGGAACACTATTCCAGCATCAACAATCATTAATATTTTTATTAAAGTGAAAATCATTAATAGTTCAGGTCTACAAGGTGTAATCGAGACAAAAAATCAAGCTGTAGATTCAGATGAGGTAACTCGTATGAATTTTGAGTATGATGAAAAATTAGATGAATTCATAGAAAAGCAATAAAATAATTTTGTGAATATATTACTTAGTGTTCTTAATTTATTTCTTTTGAACCGATTTATATAAAATGAGACTAACATCCTTGCATTTTTAGTGTGCGGTGTTTTATTACAGTGCTTAAATAATGCGACTTATACTTTAAAATTTTTTTTGGAAAAAGCAGGCAGTGTGTGTCTCATAATTTATGATACGGCATTTAATCCAGCAAATACGGTAATTTAAAAACTTTAAAAAAATATAATGTTTTTAACATTTAATTTTTAAACTATAAATTTGGTATAATAATTTTTAAATTAAATTTTGAAATAAATTTTCGTAATAAATAGGAATAAATAATAATTTTTTAAAAATGAGATTTTTTGAGTTTTGAATTAATTTTTAATATTTTAAATTATTTAGAACAACACGTTTTAATAATTTGACGACGAAATGTTCTTAATAATTCAAAAATTAAAGAATATTTAAAAAAATAAAATTCAGCGAATTGATTTTTAAAATAAGTAAAGGAATTAGAAATTTTGTTTGAATTTGTTTATGATAGAAATCATTAATTGTGATTTTAATAATGCAAATTAAAAATGTAAATATAGAATGTTATGAAAACTAAAAAAACGTTTCACATAAGATATAAAGTTTTTCTATGGGTCAAAATAATATTATTAAATATTAAAATTATTCGAAAAAAAGATTTATTGAAAACTAATTAAAGGCTTTAAATTATTTTATTTTTTATGTATGCTTTTTATAATCTTTTTTTTAAATATTTTGAATATAACAGATAAAATTAAAGTGCTCTATAAATTTATATAACCATTAAAATTCTGAAACAAATGTATTTTCAGATGCAATTAAAATCAAAAAATTTCAGTTAAATCATCTTTTAATTATGCAAATCATATTTAATTATCAGAACACTATAAATGAAGTTGTTAGAACGAAGTTTGAATGTTAATTTTATGATATTTATTTAAAATTTCATTTTCTAACTTTAGATACACCAGACACTCTTAAAGTTATTATTGTTCTTATATAGGCTATATTTAAAAGTTTGAACATTTAAATTTCATTTAAATGGTAGATAATTTTTTCATGGTTCTTTCAATTTATCACGTTTTGTTGCATTTTTAAGCCATGCCTAATGAGTTTATGATTGATTTGATACATCCTTTTTGAGTAAACACAGACACACGGACACACTCACACACACACACATATATATATATATATGTGTGTGTGTATGTACATCGATAACTCCGAAAACTATGCATAAGTTAAATCTTTATGACAGCTTTTCGAAAGCTTTTTGGTAGACAACTCGATCTTTGAATGAATGTGTTCTTGCACTTTCTTACACACATGATGCAAAGTCTCTTCAGTATATTCGACATTTTATAAATTTTATTCGAAATTTATTATCAAACAAACTTGCAATGTTTTGGATGTGATATTGTTTTTAAATTTATAACTTTATATAAAATTGATTTTTTTAATATTTGTAATCTCTCTGAATAAGATACAGTTACATATTCAATTTTTAAATGATATATTTGTGTTCCGAGATTAAATATGAGTGAATTTCATAATTATTTAGGTCAATTTGTTAATTTCCCCATATTAACTTTTAATAACCATTAGCCTATAATAGTTTATGAAAGCTGTTACATCATCCTTTATTTGTAGATGAAAGGAACTTTAATTATGTTTTACGATTATTTAAGAATCATTGGGAAAGAGTAGAATATAAAGCAACCAATATGAAATCTTTGAATTTTAAAATTAACGTCTTAACTTCACTCTCTAAAACTTTATTATGGGTTTTTTGATGTGGTTCCACGTGAAAACCGAGAAAGAGAAAATGGTGAATACATAACAGTAAAAGACTAAACTGTGAAGAAAAATAGCAAATTAATAGTCATAATATTGTTGTTAGTTGGATAATTGAATGTTATTTTAATATTCAAATATTGTTGTTTAAATATTCGATTAATGATATAAGTTAAATACATTTTTATACGTTTGTTATGAATTTTGACTGTTTTCTTATTTTGTTATTATATATCTTAAAATTGTTTGTTTGTCTAAATATTTCAAATAGATATGCCAATTTTATAAAAAAACTGAGTAACTCTGTTTTTTTACAATCTTTATTCTAATTAAAATTATTAAATAACAGTGAATAGAATCAAATAGACAAAATATTACTCGTTCACAAAGGAATGTTCAGAAAAGGCTGATTTTATAATATAATGATTTATTGTATATACAAACAATATTTTGAGGAATATTTAAAACTGTATATGTATCCAGTATGTTGATTTAAATATGTTGAACTTAGATGGTGATTCTCCCACCCAGATGGAAATTTGTATTTTTTGTATTCGCGATAATTGCTCATTAGAACATAATTAAAATAATAATAACGAAATGATAATAATCTAATAAGTTTAAATTTTGGAATTAACAATTAAAATCCAAATATAACAATTTTAATATATTATTTTGATATTAATATTCTTTAAAAGAAAAATATTGTATTTGAGATATCCTAAAATAATAAAATTACCAGTTAAATTCAATTTTAATAAAATCAATTAAACCTTTGTTTAATATCAAAAATATTTTATAGAAATGAATATTTTTTACTCTTCAAGTATAATTATAATTAATAAATAATTAAATAAATAATTATAATTAATTAATACAAATTTACAAGTAAAATTACATTTCGCTATTACAAATTGGCACATGAACGTTGAATTTAAAATTTTGATTTTTGAAAGATTTTAAAATATTTATCAAGACTTAAAATACAGTATCTGTTTTTTTTAAGAAAATCATTATTATTTTATTAGTTTATTAAATATATGTTTCACAATATTATTGAAATAGTATCTCAACAAAGTGGTGCTTTAAAGTCAAATTTATAATTTTGTGTAATTAAATGTGAATGTTTTAAAATAATTTAAAATAAATTAAATATTTGTTTTAAATTTGTTTTATACTTATAAATTTAATTATTTATTATTTTACATTTTGTTGTTCTTTTAAAATACTATTTCTAAATTATTAAATTATATATTAAATTGATATAATACTATTTTTAAAATATTATAGTAATCACAAATCATTTTATTTTTAATATTTTGTTTAAATTTGTTTCTTACTTTTCTAAGTCTTCATATTTATTCTTTATAAAAAACTTCTAGTGAAAAATTAGATTATTTCAAATAGCTTTCGAGTGATTTCAACTATTCAAAAATCAAATTAAAAAATTTCTTTAACAAACAATTCTAATGAGTCGAGATGAGAACACCTTAAGAAAAAACCTGAAAAAATGTTTTCCTACCTCAATCTTTCAGAGTTCGATTCGCCCTCAAATAATTCTGGATATTGCATCTCGGTTATACTCAGTTTATGGGCACGTTCTAGAACTTCTCAGTCTTTATTCAACGAAAGAATATCCAATTAGTTCATTGATCGGCGAGTCAAAAGTGTTAGATGATATTTCTTTATTGCAAAATAATAATCGAAGGAATTATTCGATTATGAAATACCTTAACGGTTTCGATGACAACAGTGAGCGCGATGTTAACATTTGATTTCAAGGAAGGAACCTTCGATGTGTCGATTCTAACGATTGAGTACGAGATAAAATTAACCAACAATTACATATGCCTCCAACGTCTGAAGTTCTAAAATACACAATATATTCTTATAAATTTAAATGTTGACTGCATAACCATTTACTGTTTTTCACGAAAGATCAGATTTATATTAAGCTTTTTAAAAATACTCACAAGTGTGAAAACAATTTAAATTATGTTTGAATTTAATTACTCATAAGTGGTCACTTTGATCGATTCCCAATAATAAACTACGAATTAATTTCCGGAAGGATCACTCGTATATGTTAAAATAAAATATAGATTTGAATGACTTTCATTATAATTCTTTCATCTTTGTGCATGAAGTGAGATTCGAATTCATATTTATTAACCCCTTTACCGTGTGTCACGAGTTAAAGGGGTTAAGGTATGTGATATTATCTTTAGTTTTCCTATTTTATTCTAACTCCTTATTTATATTATTTAATTTTAATATGTAAAGTCTTATTTTCAATCATATTCGCAAAAAAATTATTAACCTAAATAGAATAAATTTCATGTGGAATAATAGAAAAAAATGTATTAATTTAGTATTTCTAAATTAAAGAATGTCTACATTTTAGTCAAAATGTCATCACGACGTAATTTAAGTGTTCAGTTTAATTTTAAATTAAATAATAATAACTTCAATAATTGTCGAAATTTGAACACATTTTGGGGGATATATTGAAATAGGAACATCGATTTTTACCTAAGAAACTGAAATGGAGATATATTATTATTTTTTTTAATATTTTGAGATGATTTATTATTTTTTGAATTTATTATTTGATGAACGCATCTATAGCGAGGGTAATTCAAATTTGTATCTAAATGAGAAATAATTCCTTTTGTATATAATTTATGCACATTTATGTAAGAGTAGGTTTTGCCATGTCTACCTGCAACAGAAAAAAATGTTTCTATGACACACAGGAAAGTGTTGCGCCTATATTGTGTGTTCTCAAATAACTGATACATGATGTAGTTAGGCGAAACAATCAACAAATTTACACAAAAATTATGAATCCATTATGGAAAAATCCATGTGATATTAACAAGAATATTAAAAGCAGAAAAAAATATTTTATTATAATTTATTGATTTAAAAAATTTAAATTTAAGATAATTGAATAACTTGACAATTGCAATTGCCAGAATTGAATTAAAAGACTAATTACTGACCATATAAAATGATGGAAATTGAATTAAAAATAATTTTTATCTAACTATTGAATTTTTAAAGAAAATGGAAGAAGACCAAATTTTAATCTACTTATATTGCTATCGCCAAAAATAGTCAACAATATCCATTTTGATTAATACTAAACCAGCCAACAACTATACCATATTATCAGATTTCCGGAATTCTTCAGTTTAATCTCCTATCTTATTCATTTTTATAAATCGTTATGGTCTAAAAAAATTAAAATGAATATTTTTGTTTCCTCGAACTTGTGACAATACCTTTATATTAATCAAACAAGATATACCATATTACTTCGATTTAACGACGCGGCGTTTATTTTAAATGCTGAATCGAAGGTGCGGCGTTTATTTCAGAAATTAAAAAAATTAAAATTAAAAAAAACTATTCAAAAAAATAATAATTTGTTTAAAAATACAAAATATATTTGCTTATTTTTTTATAGTAAAGAATGGCGAACAAACAATCTTATGACCTAGCTTTCAAAAAGAGAGCTGTCGACCTAGCAAAAATGAAAGGAAATTATCCAGCAGCAGCGCAGCTTCATGTTGACGAAAAACGGATTCGTGAGTGGAGACAACAGGAAGCCGCTGGAAAGTTATCAGATCTTGATGCATCAATTTGAGCATGCAAAGCCTCAAAACGACAACATCTTCCTGGTGGTGATCGTAAAGTTCATAATGAAGAAATGTAAATTAAAATACGACAGTGGATTTTAGATGAGCGCTCACTCTATCATCGAGTTACACGCAAATCAATATGCATCAAGGCTATTGCTCTAGCCAACGAACCCAATTTCAAAGCAAGCCTTGGATGGGTAGAAAAGTTTATGGAGCGTCATAATTTTCTCATCCGTAGTAAAACAACAACTGAGCAATGACTTCCACCATTTTGTAATCATGAAGTTTTGAACATTATAATTTCAAATTTAAAAATTACGGAACTGTAAATTTGTAAAACTTTAAAAATTATAAAACTGTAAATTTGAAATTTGAGGGATTGTAAAATTTAAATTAAAATTTTAACGTATTCATGTTCATTTAACACTATATTAAATTATAAAGGTTTTTGAATAAAAAATAATGTTCTTGGTGATTTGTTTAAAAGAAATCCTATTTGAAATTAAACTTTGAAATTGTGTTTCATTTTTATTTTGAGCTCTAATTTAATAAGGGTTCGTCAAATATGCTTGATAATAACAAGTATATTATAAAATAAAATAAGTAAATGATATTATATAAATTATATTGTATTTTAAAGTCAATAATTTAAAGCATAATTTTGCAACATTTTCTGTGAGGAATATTTTAAATTGTTTGAATATGTAAATGTATTGATGCTGTATGTTGATTAGAGTATGTTGAATTTAGAATGGTGATTCTCTTACCCAGATGGAAATTGATATTTTTTCATTAAATTTAAAGGATTAACTATTAGAATATAATTAAAACAATCATTTTATAAGTTTATATTTTTTAATTTCACAATTAAAATTAAGTTTAATATTTTTTTAGTAAAATTTAAATTAAATGCATTTTTAATAATTTGATAACCTTTTTATTATTTTGAGATTTATTGAGAAATGGTAAAAGTTATTATTTTTAATTAATATTTTTTAGAGGTTAAATATTTTAAAACATAACTTAGAAAAATTGTTCGAATAATCATGATTAAAAACAGAAATAAGAAAACCAATTAGAACGATGGCAAACGATGAAAGACCTTCTGAGAGTTGTAATTACTCTTAATGTAATTGTAATAAAAATTTAAATGAGACTTGTCTAAATGTTCTTAATATTTTCAATGTTAAGAAATGATTAATTTTAGCGTTTATCTTAAATCCTTTTGTTAATACACACGAATATTTATAATCAAATAATACTTTAATAAATTAAGTTCCCTGTTAAATCAGAATGGTTATTCTAAATCTTTTCTAGAAAAATTAATAAAGGAAACAGTAGATAAAATACTTTTGAAAGTTTTTCGAAAAATCAGAGTTTCGCTTCTCCTGATGGATCTAAGAAAAAAATCGAAGGATCATTAGATTAATATGCCTAAATATTGTTTAATTGTACCTTATTCTGAAGGATTTAAAAACTTTACAAATGCATTGTTAAAAGCAACTAAAAATGAAGTAAATTTAAAAATTATATCTCGATCTCATAAAATTCAAAATATGTCCAAATAGGTAAAAGTTTTTTGGAAGGGTGATGTCGATTTTTTTAGAACAACAAAGTTAAAGTGCAACACAAAAATACTACTTCTGTTTTTATCACTATTCACGATTCCTTTTAGAACAACAAAGTTTATTTAAATAGAACACAAAAATACAAATTCTGTTTTTTTATCACTTATTTAAACAAATTTACTTTAGAATATTTAACAACATTATTACATCCCCGCCAAAAATCAGGTATCAATTTCGTAATCTCTGTGTCCCGGTGCTTCTCTTCTCTCTCGTTCGCTTCTGCGTTGCTCGTCACGATTTGTTTGGTCCATGATCTCTTCAACACTCGACTGCTCATCAACTGCTTCACTCTCGTCTTCACTGCTTTCTCAATCATCAATTAAACTCGTTTTCAGGATTATTCTGATTGTCAGATTGTTTTTTGATATCCTGAATTTGTCTCCGTCTACTTCGTATTTGTTGTGACTAATTTTTGATGTTATTATTCCCCGACCCCATTGACTTGTACATCGAACATGTTGACTCGGCTTGACATACACTTTCTCTCCTACTTCGAACATTCTACAGTCGTCGCTCATCGGTTCCACTTTTATTTTTTCACCCATTATTCTCCAATTATCGTTAAATAATGTATCACTTGGAGATTTAATTCCATCTTTTCTTCTTAATGACCTATATTATACCAATACACAGCTTCAGCAATAGCAATATTCGATCTCTCCTCTATTCTTTTTATCGTATGGTGACAGCGCTCCACAGTGCCGTTCGTACTGGGTCTATGCGCACATCGATAGCACTGGTTAAAGAATTTTTTGAGTTTTTAATATGATTTACAGTTTATAGATCAATTTTTCCCCTGGTTTCGAATATACTATATTTTTCTCTCAGTTGGCTATAGAAAAATTTTTATGTCAATTTTATTATTTTTTCCAAATATTTGCTGTATGTTTATACATATACAAATATTTGCTGTATAAATAATAATTATAAATATAATTATAATTTATATGAGTTCTTATAATTTATATATTGTCGTTATTTTGTGATAACAAAAACTTATTGAATTGTTTTAATACATAAAATACATAAAAAATACCAAGTGGCAGTAGTTTGATTTTCCATTTATCATGTAAGGATCAGATGCATAATATTAATTATTATGAAATATACTAATTTTTCAGATTATTTCTATTGGGTTCGTAATTAAAATTCAGTCATAATTTGCAAACTTTATTTCATTTTAATTAGTCGAACATTATTCTCAATTTATCCAAAATATAAATATGATTTTTAATTTAAAAATATCAAAAATTTAAAGTTCACCAAAAAGAACCCCAACAATTTCGTTTTTAATTCAGCCTTCTAATGAATAGGACTTGTAAAAATCATCCAGATAGGTTCTTTTACATCTGAGGACAAGTTACCTTTTCCAAGAGAAAACTCAACATCACTGAATTCGTGAAGAAAAGCTACCATGCTTACTTTGGCGTAAAATTAGGTGACCAGGACAAAGCTTTTGCCCCTCATTTTTGTTGCCAGACCTGTGTCAATAATCTCCGTGGATGGTGGAACAAATCGAAGTACTCTCTCCCCTTTGCTGTTCCTATGGTGTGGAGAGAGGGTAGAGACCACTCTACTGACAGTTATTTCTGCTTGACAAATCTTGAAGGTAAAATACAGTCTGAGTCATATAATTATCACTTTTTTAAATAAAGCCCTATCTTTTCTATTATTTAAGATATATCTCTGTAATTTAGTATATATATATATATATATTACTCATGTTATA